>PVJH01019474.1:0-42656 GCA_004026705.1 Nesogale talazaci
GGCATGGTGGACAGATTGTTAGACAGGTGTGCTCTGGATCATCTGGTGGGGTAGTGGTTATGCATTGGCTGTCAACTACCGGGGCCGGCAGTTCAAACTGCTAGCCAGCTCTGCTGGAGAAAGGCCTTTTCTCATTCCATAAAGATTTAATAGTCTTGAGAAACCCACGGGGGCAGTTCTGCTCTGTCCTAGAGGGTCTCTGAGTCAGAATGGACTTGAGGGCCTTGGGGGTTTGGGTACTCAGAGCAAAGGGCCCAGCAGGGGTGGAGGAGTGACTTAGGGACCTCCTAGCTTGGAGGGTTGCTTCACAGTAAACCCCAACCGCCTGCTCTGCAGCTGCCTCTGCCCAAGTCCTGCCTGCCTCGAGAGGGTCTTACAAAGACCTCAGTAGCTGTTTGTGAAGGACTGAGGCAGGCGGCAGCCGCACACTGACCTGGCCCTGGGCTGCCACTGGATAAGACTCCAGGCGGCGTCCCTCAATCTCCCAGGGGCCTCTTTGTCCTCCCCATCGCACTGCACTGAAAGTTATGCAGAAGCTTCCTGGGTAGGGGTCTCTGGGTCCCCTGACCCCCAGGTGCTGGCTGTAAGGGAGCTTTGACGGGCTGTGGGGTGCAAAGGCTGGTCAGTGACCATTGTTGCGTTGAGGAAGGGGGTGTGGCCCCAGGCTGAAAGTCAGGTTGGCTGTGTGACCAGGAAGGAATGCCCACACCTGTCGGTGGGGTGGCATTTAGGAGCACTGATCTTCCCTGTACCCCCCCACCCCCCCTCACCTCCCGCCACAAGCTGGTCAGTTTCCTCACACCAAGTGTCCACCTCTGCTCTGCTGAGCCAGCCAGTATACATAGCTTCTTACAGACGAGGGCTCCAGTCTCCACACCTCATCCCCCCACCTTTGAAACGGAACCCCAGGACCCCTGGCCAGGGAAAAAACACGCTGTTTTCTTACCAGCTGAGGGGGTGGGGAGTGCTGCGGAGTCCGGAGTCCTGGCAGGGAGACTGGAAGCACCCGTGGCTCTTCTGCCCCCGGGGTGACAGCAATAGGCAGGTCCCCGGCCTGGGGGGCGCGGGGAGGACGGTGGTTGCTGCCCATTTGGGGCTCCCGCTGCCCTGAGCCGAACGAGCCAGGTGGGGCCCCTGGCAGCAGGGGCGGGCCAGCCCCGGTCTCCTCCCCTCGACCTGTGGCCTGGGCGAGCCCAAGCTGGCAGGAGCGCGGGAGCCGGGCTGCCAGGAGGTGAGTGAGTGGCGGGACCCACAGGACCAGGGGCGTGTTAGGAGGGGCCTCCCTTCCAGGCAGAGGCCCCGATGCCCGCGCGTCACGCGCCGGCGCCGCCCGCTCAGGGTGCCCGGAGCGAGCACAGGGGCGAGTTGGAGAGGAAACTGGCAGCCGGGGGCAGCTGGTGGAGGAATGTCACCCGCTGCTAGCTGGGGCTGGGGGCGGGGTCCACTGCTTCCACCTGGAGAGGTGGGGGTGGGCGGGGCCCAATGGAAGTCTGCAGCGGCCTGGGAGCGGCTCTGGGGGCAGAGGTTGGTGGGGGTGACCCAGGCGCCCATGGGCGAAAGCTCGAGCTGGCCCTTCTCGCACCTGCCCGGAAAATCCAGCCAGCCAGCCGCCCTGCCCAGCCCGAGTTCGAGGTGTTTCCGAACCACCTCGTGTACCTGGATCGGACCGCCTCCCGGTGGGAGAGGTGACTTCAGACCCGTGCGCTGGCGAAGTCGAAACGACGGGGAAGCCGGCGGAGGGAGGCTCGGCTCGGGCCGCCAGGACCTTTGATCCCGCGCGGACCCGGGCCGGCCCGGAGCGGGCTGAGCGAGTGCAAAGGCCCCAGGCGGGCCCGGATATGACCCTGGGTGGAGTCGGTGGAGTTAGGGGAGGAGCCTGGGAGGGACCTCCGGGACCGGCCGGCGGGCGCTGGGCTCCGTGCGCCGGGCTGCGTGCGCCCTGCCCCAGCGGCTGGAAGGGAGTGTTTGTGTTCAGATGTCGTTTCCAGACTTCGTGGAGCTGGGAGTGTGCCCGTGTGGTCGGCTACCTGTGTAGAAGACTATAATTTTCCACTTGTGCCCTGGAGGGCCCGGAAATCTCTAGATGTTGTGGTTTTTGTTGTGTGTGTGTTTTTTGAAATCTCATCTAAGACGCCTGCTTGAGCTTGCGTGTTCTGTGGGAGGCGTGAGCCTTAGGCCCTAACTTAGATGCCCGCTCGGACTGAGAGATCAGGCCCCCTCATCCGCCCGGGAGTGCATGCCACCCTCAGGAATGGGCCTCTGCGGCTTGGGACTCCTTGGTGACAACTTCAACAAGATCCTGTGTCGGACCAGAGGGACCACCCTGTGGAGACCGCAGAAGTTGGATCTGGCTCCCAAAGCCAGGGTGCCTAGACCCAGGTCTGCTGAGAGGCCTGTGCCCCTACAAAGGTCTGTGGAGGGGGACGGTGGTGGTGGCTGGGTAGGGGTGGGGACCTGGTGGGTGGGGGATGTGGTCCAGGAAACTCCCTCCATCTGGGAAGGTTCAGGGGCTTTGGAGACTGGCTCCTTCCTGGAACTAAGCCCTTACCTTCTCCGGAGCCTGGAGTCATTTTGAGAGGAGAGGCTGGGATAGACCACGCTGCTGGTGGGGGTGGGGGCTAGCATCTGGAAGGCGAGTGCCCGGCTCCATTGGGAACTGGTGATGGGAGACCCCCGGCTTTGGAGCCAGTAAGGGCCCTGGAGGCCGTGGGCCCCTAGCCTGGAGCTCAGCAATGGCTGGAAAGCAGCAAGCCACAGGAGACACTGCCTCCCGGAGACGGATTTAATCATCCGAGCCTGTCTTTCTCTCCGTTGGTATTGCAAGAGAGAAGCTTTACTCCTAAAACTTTTATTGATCCAGGCACTAGTAAAAAAGTAAAAGGGCTTTTTGGACCAGGTTTCTAATTTTTTGTTTCCCTCCCACCATTTAGGAAGGGCAGAAAACCTCAGAGCCCTGAGACACTTGTGTCCCTCCCCCTTGGACTGGGGAGGCGTGAGGGTGGCCTTGTCTAGAGCTCCTCCTTCAGAAGCCTCCCCTGACTGAAATTCGTGGTCTGTTCTCTACCAGGAAAGCCAAGAGGCTTTGTGTGCATCTTAACTGCCCCTTGGAAAAGTCACCTTTCCTTGCTAGCCTGAGGCCCCAGGGACAGTGAGAGGTCTCTACCATCATCACCAGTATTAGTGCCAATGGATCAGATTCAGTTTACAACAGAACCAGGCACTGCCGGGTCCTGTGCACCGTCACGTTCGTTCTCCTGGAACCCCTTGTTGCAGCCCCTGTGCCAGTTTCTCTCTGCGAGTCTTCCCCGTTTCCACTGACTGACCCCATTAACAGGCATGATGTGTTTTGCCAGGGAGTGGTCTGTCCTGATCACATCTGCAGAGTACATCAGATGAAGTGAGGGCCAGGAAAGGAAGGTCCGACCCCTGATATTTTGAGCCTCTCTGGGTTCACGTGTCTGCTGTCCAGGTCTTTGTCTTCGGAAGTGTTTCATACATACATAAAAAGGCGGAAATACCAGACCTAGTCCCAGGCTGCACGGAGCTTACTAAGTTCTGGTGGGAAAGACCCGGTAACAGTGGGTCAGCGGGGCAACAAAGCAAATGTAGTAATACCTCCAGGCGGTGTGAAGTTCCCCTCCCGAAACGTATCGGGAACTTGGTCGCCTTTGCGCAACACCTGCACTGCCAGTGCCTAAAATAGTGTTTGGCCGCATAGTTTGCACTTAAGAGATATTTGTTGATGGAGTGAGCGAGATATTATCGTGGCAGCAAGCCAAGTGTTTCACTGAGGAATAATAGGGGTGGAGCTGGGCCTGCCGTGGGGGAAGGGAAGAGCTGAGTCCCCGAAGCCAGCCATTTCCAGCAGCTTGATTCTTACAGGTGAGGCTCTGTGAACAGAAGAATCACCTGGGGAGCTTGTTAGACTCTTGCTCTGACTCAGTGGATCTCTGGGGGGGAGTGGGGGAGGGGATCCCGTTGGAAGCCGGCCTTGGCTCTCTTTAGAGAGCCGTGGGGAGTGATCGAAGGGTTTGAAGCACCGGAAATAAATAATCCAAGTTGCACCTCTAAAGAAAGGGTACTTCCAGCTTCCTGGTGGAGAGGAGACGGGAGGCTGCCAGGCTGGGAGGATGCCAGTGGAGTGTCGGGGTGGGGGGGGTGGGGGGAGATTTCCCGAAGAGTCTGCAGCAGGACTTATAGCTGATGGATTAGATTCTGAGAGCAAGAGACAGAGGGCTCGGACTGCCACCCCTCCTCTGGGCATTTCAGGCATGAGGTTCTAGGAGACATCCAAGAGGAGAGGTCAGGCTGGCATTTCGGTATGAATCTGGAGCTCAGCGTCCGGAAGGCCTGCAAATAGAAATCTAGGAGCCCCGTGCACATGGGCAGGAGATATTTAAAACGGGCGAATGCCCGCCAAATCAGGGTTCTGAGAACTCCCCCGACACCCGGAGAGGCAGCGAGCTGTCAGGGCTGGTGGTGAGTTCTGAAGGTGGGGGGAAAGCCAGAGACAGGCAGCTGGCTTTGAAGAGAACGGTAGGTGTCCCCAGTGTCCACTCAGGGGGAGACATGTCTTTCGCTCAGTAAAGACCTCTGGTCACCTCGAGACTTGGAGGAGTTGGTGAAGAAGAGGAGACGGCAGCAAGTGTGGACAGAAGTGCTCAGAGAATTGGGCCCATCCCGGGCGCTTGAGGAGAGGCCAGGGTGCCTGCCGGTGCTTTCTCTCCAGTGGATCTCCTTTTTAATCGTGCATCATCTGAGCACAGGCTCTTAAAGACCTCGGGTGCCTCCCTCTACCAAGTGATATTGAACACCTCTGTGCCCCCTCCCCTTTCTTTGCCCTCTTCTGGTATGTCCTGGAGGCTTTGCTACCTGCCCTGTGGGGCACTTGTGCAGGAGTCTGCCGACCCCACCTCGCCCCTCGCTCTGCGCTGTGACCGCCGAGGGAGGCTCTTTCCCAGAGCAGAGCCAGGCTTCATTGACAGGACAGCTTTTCTTGGAAGGCTCCTTTCCCAGCGGTGCTTTGGCCAGCCAGTTTCTGACCTCTGGGTGGAGGAGAGGAAGTGTTAGGCTTTGGAGCAGGGGCAGCCTTGGTAGGCACTGGTGGACTCCTGCCGGGAGCCTTCTGATGGATGAATGAGTCAGGTGCTGAAATCCTCAGGGGTCCCGGTCCCGGTTCTACTTGGCTCTTGACATTGCTATCCACAGGACCCGGTGCGTCAACCCATTTTCCACACCAGGAAAGTGAGATCTGTGCTGTCAATATAGCATAGCTTGTAGGCAATGCCAGACTTCCCAGGGCCCAGCGAGCTCAGCTGGATGGAGGCCACGGGAGACCCCTGAGGCGGCAAGGACTGCACACTGCGGGGAGGGAGGGGCAGAGACCCAAAGATGGCCGTGGTGTCCCGAGGTGGCTCCTGACAACTCACCGGCCTCAGATTTAGGGCATGGTCCTCCTCTCGGTCTTCATGGTCACCTGGCCGGGAGGGAGGCGTCTTGGAGGTGGCAGGGAGTGGTCCTGGCTGATCACTGAGGGTTCCAGGTGGACCTCTCCCTTTACAGAAGACAGCACAGAGAAAGGAGGCACTTACTTACCCGAGGTACTGTCCACGCTGCTTGTGTCCGCTCCCTCTGCGCCTCCTAACACACCCTGGGGCAGCCTTCTCCCTATCAGCTCATTGTGACTGGTCAGGGCACGCTCTGAGCCAGGCTTTATTTGATTGACTCAGTGGATTACCCCAAAGCAGCCCTGTGGCGGCCAGTGTTACTGTTCTGCCCACTTTACAGATAGGGAAACTGAGGCTCAAAAAAACACACAGTCAAGGGGTGCCGTGCAGATTTAAACTCAGTCTGGCATTTTCTCAACCATCAGGTGCCACTGCCCTCAGACTTATTTGTCCTGCCAGGATCCTTGAGTAGCCTGGCCCCTGGAAACTCTGCGGGGCCGTGGGGGATCCCGATGGAGAATGGGGGCACAGCAGCCACTCTGGGTCCATTCAGCCCAACCCTCAAAAAACCAGGCTCACTGCCATTAAGTCAGTGCCGACACATCATCACTCTGTAGGGTAGGGGAGAACCGCCCCTGTGGGTTTCCAAGACTGACTCTTTACAGGAGTAGAAAGCCTCTTCTTCCTCTCAAGGTGTGTCTGGTGGATTCAAACTGCTCACTTTGGGGTTAGCAGCCCAACTCGTAAATGTTTTGCCTGCCACCAGGGCTCCTGGCTGCACAACCAGCCCAGAGGGCTGGAATCGGCCCATCCTTCTTGTAGTCAAGTTTTCCCTTGTTTTTCCCACTCCCCATTCCAGAAGCTGGGCAGGCAGGAGAGCCACACCCCTGCAGGGCCCCCCTCCCCCCCATTCCAGTGGACCGTAGGTGGGAGAGGCCCACCCAGTTTGCCCCCGAAGCCATGGTAGACAGTTGCCTGCCCCTACCTCTCAGGGGCATGCATAGGGCCAGGGTATGGAGTGCTCTGGTCCCTGTGGGGCTCGCAGACCTGCCTCTGCCTTCTCCCCTCGCCCTTTTTCCTGGACCTCTGTCCTTCTGTCTTTACTTTTGCTGGAGTCTCTGGGTCTCTTCCATCTCACCGGAGCCAGGCTTTCCAGTCTTCTGATCTGTGAGATGAAGATTGACAGCTCACCTCGTGGGGTTTTGGCCTCTCTGCCCTCTGAGAGGCCAACTGAGAGCCTGATCCTAGGAGAGAAAGATGCGAGTGGATCTGCCACAGGTGGGACCTCACGTGGGAGAGCAGGTGCGAGAAGGGAGGAGGGGTGGGGGAGAGAGAGAGAGGATACGGCTGTGTGTGGAGCTGCATTTGAGGGCGTTGAGGCATGGCCCTCCCCCCCTCAGCACCTGCCTGGGGGCGATCATGGCAGTGCCCACTTTGTGGAGATGTGGGAGGGGGAATGAGCAAGGGGGTACTGTTGAGTGCTCCGAGACAGCTGCCATCCCCACTCATGTTTCAAATGCAGCCTCATGTGTGTTTTGGTTTGGTTTCGGGGTTCATTCAGGCCCGTGGGTGAAGCGAGGAGTCTTGCTGCTGTTCTTTTTTTTTTGGGGGGGGGTGCATCACTGCTCTCCGGTGGTGGGAGTAGGAGGCCCAGCCCCACTGCTGGAATTGAACCTCCATCCCAGTGGGCCGCAGTCCTGCGCACAACCACTACGCCACCAGGGCTCAACCCTTGCTGCTGTTCTTATCCACCATCTGCCTCGTAATCCTAAGCCCGAGTTCTCTCAGGGCTTTTCATGATGGCGGTTGGTGGGTTTTTTTGGTGTTTTGTTTTTTTTTTCCTGCTTTCCAAATGGAAAAGAGTGTCTATGCCTTTAAGACCCGGCAGGCCCGAGCGGGACACTGGCCCTTTAAAAGCACATTACACAGAGTTGGAGCACAGCCTTTGTTTCACTGGCCCTGATTAGTCCCAGAGGACTGGGCTGGAGGGGTATGTCTGGGTACAGAGTGGGGCTGAACTGGCCCTCCTGGAGGGAGGGGAGCTGCTGGTGGCTGGTGGTTGGCCGGCCCCTCCTGTGCCCGAGGTCCGCTGAGCCCAGCGATGGTGAGTGAGTGTCTGGAGAGAGGAGGGCGGGAGGGAAGAAGGACGCTGACCAGACCAACCCCAGAGGTCGCTGCCCAGCCTCCCAGGCCCAGGGAGCCCCCTGGAGAGGGGTGGCCGGGAACACTGGGAAGTCGTGCTCGACAGGGGTCTGTCCATAGGCATGTGGAAGCGATTATGGTGGCCCCCTCCGAAGCCAGAAAGCAAGGCAACTGCTGTGGCTGTTTGCAGTTTTCAAAAAGAAGGAAACTCGGTGTCGAGTGGCTCCTTCCTGCTGGAGCCAATGGCCTTTGAGAACCGGGAATGCCGGCCTCTGCTGGGCAGTCTGGAAAGGAGGAACTTGGGCCTGGGCTCTGAGCCACCCGCCCAGCCCTGGGCTGCCACTCGGCCTTAAGGACCTGGTCTTCACCCCAGTCTGGACTCTTCTCTTCCTCCTCCCTGGGACCACCCACACCCTGATCCTTCAGTCCATGGGGGGTGAGAGGAGAGAGAGGGAGGGCTATGTCTGGGCCTGGTGTGTGTGTCAGCTCCAGCTTAAATATTTTGAAACCATTGTCAGAAACCAGGCCACTTGGATGTGGCAGTGTCTGTACTGGTGAGCTGGCGTCTCTGGAGAAGTCATGGAGCAGGGGTTTGGCTCGTCGTCGTCCACGGGTGTCTTAGCCATGGTCACCACCATCGCGTGGAAGTGAGAAGTCGAGGTGGGAGGGGCGCTGGGAACACCCACACGCCAGGTGATACTCTTGCTGCTTTACAGCTGGGAAATGATGCATCCAGGGGGTTTCTGCGCTGTGACCTATCGGTTACCCAACGGCTGGTGTCTCTGATCTCATGGGTTTGTGCTGGTTTGGTGGTCAGGCTCAGGCCCCGAGAGGCAGCGAAAGGTTTGGAAATGGGAACCCAGGTGCTAGCTCTCCTTCCAGCCTCAGCTGAGGCCTATGAACTGTGACCCTGGGCAAGTTGCTTGACTTTCTCTGAACCTCCGTTTTTCTGTGTATGTGGGGAAGGGATTGGGACAAAGCCTGGAGTCAGCCCGTGTGGAGGGCGGACGGTGGGGGTTGAGGTCAGGGTGTAGGGGCTACTCAGTAGGAACCAGCGAGCCGGTGGTCGGCAGATGCGTGGACCACGTGGCGGCTTTTGCGCACTGTTCCTCGGGGCCTGAGGCTCACAGCCAGCAAACCCTGGCCTTCTCCAACATCACTTCTCCATATCCGCCTCCTCCAGTGCCTTGGGGGCCCGTGGCTTGCTGGCAGCCACCCCTTCCTGCTGTTCTTCGGCTGGTGAGCCCTCCCGGTGGTCTCCTTGTTCGTTTGGGAGCAGCCCTATGAGACCCACTGGGAATCCTAGGCCCCAGACTCTGGGAACAAAAGGACACCGGGGTCCCAAGGCCCCATAACTGTATAGTGGGTGCCTGGATGAACTCCACCCAGGAATAGGGGTCCAGGGAAGTGATAGCTTAATGAGCCATTAGCAAGCCTGAGCAGGAGGTAGAGGTGGCCATTGATGGGGGAGGAAGCTCAGGTGGGAAGAGGCCAACCCAAAGTCTGTGCTCCCGTGGTCCCACTCTGCTTCCCCTGCACAGTGTCTTCTAGAAGCCAGACTTGCTGACAGGCCTGACCCTGCACAACCACTAAACCCCTCCCTTCCAACTGACAGGATCAGCTGGGCCAAGCGCAGAGGCTGCAGTGTAGGGCCCACGTTTGTTTCCAGACGTGTCCGTCCCTGGCAGAGAGCAAGTTAGTCATCCTCCGCTTCTTAAATGGGGTCTCGGAGGCACCTGCGCACGATGGGCTTTCCTCATCCTAAGCCCGCTCTCACTGAGGGAAGGAGAAGTTCTCTGAGCAGGAGGCTCAGGAGAGACTTAGAAGCTAGGCAGAGTGAATGGAGCAGAGACTTGCGGCTGGCAGGGAGGTGGCAGGATGGACCAGGGAAGGACAGGCCCAGCCTAGGTGGAGTGTGGGGGCAGCAGGGCTGATCACAAGGGCACAGCCACACAATTGGAAAAAAAAAAAGATATATATTAATTGGCCAAGGTCTGAGATCGTTAAGTTTGCGTCAGTTTGTTCATAAAGAAGAGCTGATCACATTCTCCCGGTCCATGGGGACAAGGGGGTCCCCAGGGAATGGAGGAAGGAGACAGTTCCCAGATCATCCTGTCACCCTAATACGTCAGCCCGTCCGGTCTCCGGGGGCACACAGAAGGTCCCTGGGGTCTTGGGCGCAGGAAGTGAGGTGGGAGAAGAGGTTGCCTTTTGGCTCTGTGGCGAGGCACAAGAGCCAGGGATAGTGAAGGGGCCTGGGCAGGTGAGCCAGAAAGGAAGCAGTCTGGGGGTTGAAGTCATTCATTGTTTATTTCGTCGCTTTAAAAAAACAACAACCCTTTCAAATGAGGCTTTTCTTCTTACTTGATACCGTTCCATTTCAAATGGTCCGATTCAAAAACAGAGGAAACCAGGCAGATGGGGTGTGGCTTTAGTGCCACGTGGTGACCAGGGGCCACTCAGAAACCACAGTCAGGAGGCCTCTGGTCTGTGCTCTCCAGGCTGCGCCCGCACTGACCCATGAGCGTGGCCATCCTCAGAGCGCGGGTCACCTGCCTCCCAGAGAGAGACCCCTCCGGGCCACTTGCAGCTCTTCTGGGCCACTGAAGGAGCAGCCCCAGGGGGATGCCCGACCACTCTCAGTGCTTCCCCAGATCCTCTCCGAGGGCATCCTTCCCACGAGGCAGGTGATGGCAGCCTGGCACCGCTCTTGTGGAAATCTCCTGCTTATGAAAATTCTGAATGAAGAGTTCCCTGTAAAAGTCAGCCAGAAGCGTGCACCTGAGCCTTGAGAACGGGGGCTGCGAGAGGTCGCGGGGAGCCTCTGGAGAGACCAGTCCTGGAGGACGTAGAGAGCGGACGTAGGAGGAAGAA
The DNA here is from genome assembly GCA_004026705.1 of Nesogale talazaci. Taxonomy (NCBI): domain Eukaryota; kingdom Metazoa; phylum Chordata; class Mammalia; order Afrosoricida; family Tenrecidae; genus Nesogale; species Nesogale talazaci. The sequence goes on from PVJH01019474.1 coordinate 10,464, forward strand.
GACCTTCCAGGAGGCGTCTGACACCATGGTGTCACTGTGGGCTCAAACTTAACTGGGGGTGGGCACTGACGTGGAGCCAGATCGGTGGCACCTCACACTCGTGCCCCCGAGGACCCCCTAGCAGCTCTTGGAGGTTTGGGGGCCCAGTCAGAAACCAGGCCCTTACATGCCGGCCACAGAACTAGCTTGGAGAGGAGGCATTGCGCTGCCTAGGTCTTGAGACATTCTCTGCAGGCGAAGTTTGGGGTAGGGCAGCATGGCAGAGGCTGAGGAGGCAGGTGGCATCACTCAGGGGAGACTGGGGCTTAGGATTCGGGGTGTCATCATCTTTGAGCAGCTGGGCCATGCCTGGCAGCTTCTCCTGGGGGAAGGGGGTGGGTGGGAGAGGGCTCTGTGGGCAGCAGGAGGGTCAGCCGACCCTCAGCCCACCTCTGATTGCCCCAATCTCATTCTTTTCAATGAGCATTCCTGGGCGCCTCTTCTTTTAAGATTCAGGACACTTCGCTACTCTTCAGAGGCTTATGAATGTTTTAAAACTGCTCTGCAGTCCCCAAAGTAATTTGACAAGTCTGACAGCTATTGATTAAAAACCCGAAATTATTCAGGCTGCGGGATGACTTGGGGGATTAGATGGAAAGTGGTTCTCTGTCCCCTCCTCCCCTTCCCCGCCTTCACTGTCCGCATACTCTCACCTGCCCCCACCAGGGCCCCCAAGAAAGTAAAACCGTATGTGCAAAGGGAAATGGGGACCGGGGCGGTTTCTGAGAGGGTGGGTGCAGTGAGGTCAGAGGTGAAGGCTGCCGCTCCTCTTCAGAGACCCAGGGCCAGCAGCCGTGGTTTCAATGCTTTCCCCATCCCCGTGGCCCCACGTGCCCCGCAGCAGTCAGGGAGGGATCCAGTCCCAAACAGTAGCAAACCCATCACGGCAGGGTTCGGGCCCCCTGTGCATTTGTTTGTTTGCAGCTGGGCACAGAGAGCGGTGGTGGTGACAGCGGAGTCAAGTGGTGTCGGGGTCTCTGTGTCTCCAGGAGAAAGAGCAGCAGTCCAGAGAGGGGAGGGAGCCGGTCTGGGGTCCCAGTGGAAGTGGGATGGGCGCTTTAGGCCACGTCAGTTGGGGAGGCAGGACAGGAACCTCACAGTCCCCGTCAGGTCCCGCCCTGCCGCCTCCGCCCCACATCAGGGTCCGTGATGGGCCTGTCATCAGTCAGCCCAGCTGCCACAGCTTCCGGGGCCAGCCGGCAGTGAGGGATACCGACTGTGGGCCGGGCTTTGGCTCAGGATGCAGCCCCAGCACCCAGGGAGTGGCCCCGCGGTCCTGCTTTGCCTGTCGGGTGTATGTTGCCAGCTCTGTCCTGTAATGCGGGGCCAGCACAGCCCCCCAGAAGCAGAGGTGCTTGCTTCGGTCTTGGGGAGTGTGAGCAATAGGACCCAAGTTCTGGGTCATTCTTGGTTACCAGTGCCCTGTAAAAGCCGGTCAGAAGGCCCCTTAGAGGACCGTGTGAGACAGCGGCTGGCATCCGTGCATGTGTTACCAGGAGGGGCCGTTGTGTTTGGGGATCGGCCAGTGGCTGGGGTGGTGCCTTGGGGTTGCAGAGCCAGCCGTGGACACTGCTAGACTGGTTCGCTTCCCGCTCTGCCACTTGCTGCCCGTGAAGTTTTGGGCAAGTCACAGCACCTGGCTGAGATGACCATGCACCTCGGGCTTGTGAAAATCAAGGAGACAGGTAGGAAATTGGGGGCCATGGACCTGAGTGCCTGTCTCTCTGGGGAGCCGCGTGAGTCTGTCTTCCCCAAGCATGGCCTTCCGAGCCCATGGGGTGGGGGTCACGCAGGTCCTGGGGACCACACCTCCAGGCCCTGCCTTCTCTCCTACCAGGAAGCCTTCCCAGACAGAGCTACCATCCTCTCTGCCTTTTTAGGCCTGGCTATGTCTCCCCTGGGATCTGCGGCCACCAGGCAGCTACATTCCTCTCTCCTCCCCCTGAGACCCCAGCGGGACCAGGAATGAGCTCTGGCCTTCTCAGCGGCCGGTTCCCAGGCCCGCAGGACAAGGCCAGGCCCAGGGTGCAGTGGCTTTGCCGAATGGTCTTACAGGGAGCTGTTTGTGGGTAGGATGGTGCCAGGTTCCCAGGAGGTCAGTGGCCCCTCCTCGATGGCTCCAGCGCTTGTCCACTGAGGAGAGCGTTCCAGCCGGTGCTTGGTCGATGCAGTCTGACCTGCACGGGGACTTCGGGAGTTTGACTCCAGAGTCGGAAGGGCCAGCCAGCCGGGGCTCAGCACCTGCCCCTCTCTAGAGAAGGTCACTGTGAATTGGCAGTGGGTTCAGTTTTGAGTTGTTAGACCTGGTTGTCAGGAGTCCCTTGGGTACTGTCAAGCAAGGATTAGGCTGATAGGCAGTTCAAATCCACTCGCCGCCGCTTGGGAGAAAGATGAGACTATCATAGACACAAGAGAGGCTTTGCCTCACCCACCTTCAAGCGTGTTCTCAGATAAGTCCGGTCCCTGTAAAGGACAACCTGGTTGGTCCAGTAGAGGGGCAGCCAAGAAGACTCTCTACGAGACGGATTGGGCACAGCAGCTGCAACCGTGGACCCAAGCAGACCCCTGGAAGGCTGGTGCGGGGCCGGGCACTGCATCCTTCTGTTGTACGTGGGCCCTGGGAGTCTCACCGGACTGGATCACGCCACAGGCAGGGACGCAGGCAGCCCCATCAGTGGGGCTCACTGTCCTGTGCCCTCTTCCACCCGCCTCTCACTGCAGAAAGGTGCTCTTTGTAAGGCACCCAGAGCATTAGTCGGTGAGATCCGCCCCCCACCTTGTAGAGGGGTCGCAGACCTGGAGGAAGCCATCTGAGTGGCCAGGGGAAAGGGACAGAGTCGCCCCAGACGTCCCTGTCTCATCAAGAACTCTCCCTGCCCTAGCAGGGTCTCCCTTCCGTGTTGCTCCCAGCTCCGCCCCCGCTCCTAAAATGCTGCCCGCCAGTGAACAGACCAGGGAGGTGACGGGGACACTGGTGACCAGTGATTGTAGGGGCTGGCAGTGACCCAGCCCCGCCATGCAGCCTGTCTGCACTGCCTCATTTAATCCACACAGCCACCCTGGCAGGCACAGCGTCCCATGGACAGATGGAAAAACTGAGGCCTGGAGAGTTGAGTGACTTGATGAACTCAAGGCTGTGCGCCCTCTAAAGAGCAGAGACTGAGTTTCTTTTGCCTTCTGTCTGGATTCCAGTTGCAGGTGTTATTACTGGAGAGAGAGACAGACAGACACATCCCTCCTCAGGCTCCTCCTGGCAATGCAGGTGCCCACGTCCCCTCTTCACCAAATCTAAAGGGCTGCTGGTCCCTGCTGGCACCCTTTCAGAGAGGTCTAGCTGCATACCGTCTAAAAGCAGAGCAGCGGGCCCGTTTGGGGACAGCTGTTAGGGGGCTGTGGGCTTCTCCTGTCCCCAGCCCCGCTCTCGAGCTCATGCAGGACGGTCTCTGCTGCCGGGTGGAGATTTAGAGGGTGACCTTCTGCAGCCTCCTGTCCAGCTCTGCAGCCACCCCCCTCTCTACCCGCCCTCCCCATTGCTGGGAACATCTTCGCCAAGTCAAGTAGAACTTGTTAATTATTGTGACTCTTGTCTTGGGGGACGCCTCCCTTCCTGAAACAATAGGGAATGTGTTGAACGTCTGTGTCACTAACCTTTTTAGAGAAGAAAGGATGGGATTGAAACTCAGCGAGCCCGTTGGCACGAAGGCTATCAGATAAGGGTGTTCCCGGGGAGTGTGGACAATGACCCCGTTGTTCCCGGGCAGCCCGGTCTTATCTGCAGCGGCGGCCCTGCCCTTGCCTGTGCCCCTGTTTGATAGCCTGGGCCCTAGCAGAAGGCTCCCCCTTGCCCGCCGCCTTGTCTTAGTGCCTGTGGGACAATTGAAGGCCAGGCTGTGGCAATAGGATTTGTGCTGACCTGGGGGCTGTTCCACTTGGCCACTTGCTGTCCTTGTGGTCTTGGGCCAGTCACGTGGTCCTTCTAAGGCGAGTGTCTCGGGCCTGATGGGTCCTTTGCGAGAAAAATGTGGTGAAACCAGCAGGGGCGTGGTGTGCGGAGAGAGGCTTGGAAGGTCTGGGCCCGAGTGTCCGGAGAGGCCATGAGCAGCACACGGTGCTGGCATTCTGGCCCTGGCTTCGAGGACTAGAAAGTACATGCTTGGCAGAGGGGCCAAGGAAAAAACGTGTCTTCCCAAGAAACCACAGGAGCCAGGTACGGAGGGAAGGCATTCCCGGGACGAGCTGGCTGAGCAAAAAAGGTGGGGGGAGGTCTGGGTATTGGCCAGGATGAGCAGGGAGGGCGCTGTTAGGGAAGGACTTGAACACTACTGAGAAATGGGAAGGGTGCCTTGTCAGGGAGAGGGGCTTGCCTGGGTCAGGGGACCGTGCTGTGGGTGGATGGGCGAAGGCTGGTGGGAAGAACTAGCCCACTGCCTCCGACCAAGACCAGGTCAGCTTTCCACCCCTGCCCTCAACCTCCAGAGCCTTGGGGCAGTTTCCCTCTCCATCGCATGGGCGTATGCAGGGATGCCAGCATCTGGCCAGGGGGTTGCTGGTGAAACCAGCAGAGATGTGGGGAGGACAGGGCCACTTTTCAGAGATTCTGTGCTGGGGGGTGGGGGTGGGGGTTTGAGCTGAGGGAGCTGCTCATGGGACTCGGCCTTGAGCGGCTAGCTGCCGTTACGACCCACCCTCAGGTCCTTTCTCTTTGGGTCCAGGAGAGTCATCATGCAGCTGATTCCCCTCCTCAGGTTCGGCCGATCTTCCTGCTGGGGTGCTGGGACCTCAGACCAGGAGTCCTGGGACTCTGACACCCAGGTCTGAGCCAGACCCAGCCCTACCCACAAGGAGCCCCTGGCTTGCAAGGCAACAAACTCAGCCTGTCGAGAGAGGACCCTCCCAGCCTAGCCTGCTGTCTGCCTGCCAGTCTGGAAGACTTCCGGGGAGAAAGGGCACAGACATTGGGCATAGAAGGTTGGAGACATCTGGGCAAAGGGTTGTGTGTGCCAGGAGCCCAGTGGTGAAGGTGGGATGGTGGATGGGCCTGAGGCTGGCAGCCAGAGTGCCAATCTGGGGCTTGACCCGAAAGGTGTGGTCTTGAAAGGACATCCCCCCTCCTCACAGCGTCAAGGCCTGAGACGGGCTCCCCCTGAGTTCCCGGCCTTGCCCCCAACCAGAACCAAGCTCGCCGCCAGCCAGCCGGGTGAGTCCTCTTCACGGGGGACTCTTCTGGTGTTTCTAGATGGTAAATCTTTATGACGCAGCTGGTGGGGGTGCCTGGGGTATTTTATTTCATTATTTTTTTTCACCATAGGCAAGCATACTTCCATTTTTCAAATAAACAAATGCACCACCACCCCTCAGGGTGTAGGTACCATCCCTGAGAAGTGACACCGAGAACAAAGACAAGATCCAGGCAGCTGAAGGTCAGCCTGGCTCCGTGGGCAGGTGGGTGGAGCCCACAGGCCTCATTGAAGACTCGGTTCCGCTGCAGCTTGCGGGATCCCAGTGAGCTCCGAAGGAGTGTGTGCCGGAGAGGCACCCTCTGTCACCGTCACCCTGGGGAGGCCAGCGAAGGCAAGCCTCACTGGGTGGGGCTCCAGGGGTCTGGGGTGGCGGGCAGGCACCTCTCTCTTAGCTTGACTCTGAGCAGCGGTGTGAGGCCTGACCCAGGAGTGGAACCTGGCAGATGCCCTCTGGGCAGAAGGGCAACCTCTGCCCTCCTGGGTGGGCCTGGGTGCTCACTCATCCCAGCACGTGGCCTTGGGCAGACCGAGTGAAATGGGTAGATGCATTCTCTTGGCAGGGTCTGTGAAACCTGGAACGTGGCATACTGGATGCCCGGGCTGAGTGATGATGGGGATCGGCCGGGCAGAAGCTGGGGCTGGCTCCACAAGGGCTTGCGATCCAACCTTCCAGTCTGGGAGCTGTGATGTCCCATCATCCCCCTCCCCAACCCCCTCACTGCCAGAGACAGGCTGTTCATCCAGCCGGGGCTGTGAGTGATTTTGAATGTGGCCCAGCAGTGCCTGGTGTGAGAGGAGGTGGGTGGGCAGGGTCAAGTTCTGATGAGGGCGATTGACGGGCAGGAGACCCCAGCTCTGAGTGGACAGGAGTGCTGGGTGCAGAGACAGGCTTTCAGGCCAAGGAAAGGTGGTTCTTCTGGGTCTGGGCCATTGTCTCCCTTCTGAACCTTAACCAATGGTGACCGTCCCTCCTCCCACTGTGACCTGACCCCTCCCCTCCTAGGAGGACAGTGGAACCTCTGCCTCTGAGCCCTGGTAGCATGATGGTCAGGCCGAGATCTATGAGACCAACACCTCAAAACCACTGGAAGACCCCAGGGGCTCCCTCCTCCCGTGCAGAGAGTGACTGGGCAGTGCTGACCGGTACTGGACTTGTGGGGGTGGTAGATGTGGCCTGCTTTTCACAGAATCCCGGCCAGCAAGGAGGGCCAGGGCTGCCCCGCTGTAGCTGGTGGTGCAGACTAGTCCAGCATGCCTTTTGGTTGATAAGCGTCCCCTTACACCCTCTGTTTGGCCAGGAAGCACCAACGGACCAGCTGGGGCAGGTTGGTGGGCAGGCTTTGCAGACAGACAGACAGACTGCTGGCTTGCTTGCACCACCTGCTTGGGGTCTGTCCTCCAGGAGTCTATGGAGCCAGGACCTCAGGCAGACCCAGTCTCTGAGCCCGCCTCCCTTTCCCTCTCCCTCCTTTCTGGAAGAGGTATTTTGGCGCCCCCGGCCTGCAGGCTCCTCCCCGTGCACTTCATGAGTCCCTACCCCACCCACCGGGGCTCTGGCACCCGCACCTGGGGAGGTTCTCCTGGAGAGCAGCCACGGCCAGGCTCTGCCCTCCCCCGGGGGGGTCCTATCCTGCCCTCAACAGGATGACCCTCCCCTACTGCTGCAACAGAGCACCTTTTCACCGAGGTAGGAAGTCCTGTGACGATGGGGGGCTTGAAGTCTGTCCTCTAAGATGGGATGGTGGCCAGACCAGCCCAGTGCTGGTCAGTCACCATGGGGGTGGACCAAGGCCATACAAGAAGCCTCCCATGAGCACCTCACCCCTGTGACCATGGCCTGAGAGCCTGCCTTCTGCTTTGGTGATCTGAGCCCTTCTCCAGGTGCTCTGCTTCCTGGCCGGTGGGAGTGGCAGCAGGAAGCTTGAGTTCTGCTGGGAGAGGGTCAGCTGGCTCACCAGGATTGGGCCCTGGGGGCCCTTGGGGTGGAATCTGGTTGTACTTCCTACTCCCCTGCAGCTCCCAGCACCAGGGAGTAGAGTGGGGGTTCCTCAGCACCCAGGGTGGTTGCCATGGAGAAGTGGAATGGAGGGTGCCTTGCCAGCGACCTCAATCCGACTGCAAGAGCCTCGAGGACTAATAGCAGCTTCTGGACCCCCAACCCACAGGCACTCAAGGAACTGGTTGGCACTGGGGAGGGAGGGGTGTGTCTGGTGACCTTACCACAGGCAAGTGCCACCCTCAGTCCTTCCAGCCTGGGCTCAGGCTGAGGTGAGGGGTGAGCGGATCCCTGTCGTGCCCCCCCACCCCCCTCCCCCGGCCTTTGTCGTTGGGGGTGGGGAAGGAGTTCTGAGTGGACTAACCTGGGTAGGTTCCTCTTCGCTGTGGTAGTCTCTGCAGGCCCGCTGTCCTGCTGCTGGGCTGAGGGAGGACCGGTACTCTGTCCTACGCTGTTGACTCTGGGCAAGGGACAGCCCCCTCCAGTGGGTGACTCTACCACGCACGGGGGCAAGCCCTCCCAGGAGCAAAGAGGGGAAGGGGCTTGTGCAGCAGTGACAGTAGGCTGGATGGAGTCTGTGGCAAGCCAAGTCTCTGGGAGCCGGTGGGCTCCACTGCAAACCGGGTGGAAGCATCACCCCCCTGGCCCTCTCTTCCAAAAACGTGTGTGGGGCCCCTGCACCCTATCCTGGGCCCCTGCGTCTTGGCACAGTGGCGAGACCTTCCCTTGTGGACCTGTAAGAGGGGGCTGCATAGATGCGCTGCGGGGGCCAGCAGACGGGGCGGTGTGCCAGGGCCAGCTCTGTTGATTGACAGCGATGTTCTAAACAAATCCCGGGACTGGGCTGACCCAGTTGGACTTGACCCAGTTGAATGGAGAGGTCTCGGAGCAGGGTCCCCAGGACCCTGCAGGCTCAAGTGCTAACTCCAAACGCCCGAGGAGCTGTTGCCGTGGGCCCTGACCCAGAGAGGCTGAGCGGCGCGCTCCGCCCCACAGGGAGGAAGAGGGAATGGCGGGGTGTCTCTGACTCCAGTTCCACATCCTCAGGGAGAACAGTGGGAGTTGAGCGGTCGCTGCCTGCTGAGGGGCATCTGGACAGGCTTCCTGGTAGAGAGAAGGGGGTAGTCAGGGAAGGCAGTGGGCACCACCTTGGTCCGGGCGGACAACAGGTGCCCTCTGAGTGCCTGCTGTCTCCTCTCCGTCTCCCAGGTCCCATCTGATGCCCAGACTGAAGGAGTCGCGCTCCCACGAATCCCTGCTTAGCCCCAGCAGCGCGGCGGAGGCGCTGGACCTCAGCATGGAGGAAGAGGTGGTTATCAAGCCCGTGCACAGCAGCATCCTCGGCCAGGACTACTGCTTCGAGGTGGGTCCCCTTCTCTCAGGGGCCCTCGGCCTTGGCACGGGCTGGGCATGGAACAGTGTCTCTCCTCGTCTCTGCCAGCCTGCTTACCCCGGAGGGCAACGTGGGATAGAAGAGCACGCCTCCCTTCTTTCCTTCCCTCTGCACAAGGAAAGCCCAGGCTTGGCTGCTCGAACGAACATCCAGGGACCCCACCTAGGCAGAGCAGTGACGGAGAGGGGCCTGGCTGCCCTTCGTGGTCAGTGGGGAGACAGGGACCCCCAAGGCAACAGGGCTGGGATCCCCAGTGGTTCTGGGGAACCCTGGGGGAGAGCAGCTTCTTACAGCACCTTGGGTGATTCATCGTCTTCTTGCCTCTGTTTCTGGTGAGACTCTCCACCCCCCCGGTGTCGTGCATCATCGGGGAGCTCCTGGCAATGACAGCCAGCCCTTTGGGGACAAGTGTGTTAGCCTCCTGGAACACTAATCCCCAGGAAGGGGACAGAGGGTGCTGGCGGCTGGGTGCTGATCCAGGTTCAATGTTGGTTCAGCCTCTAAGTTCCTCGCTGCAGTTGTCCATCCTCAAGTGGCTCATACAGTACAGGACTTCCATTGAGGTAGGGGTCGCAGTGGGTACCCCAAGAAGTGGGCACCAGGATACCCGGAGATGCATGTCTGCACCAGACTGGAGGCTTAAGAACAGTAGAGTTGGTCTGTTGGCGAGATGCTAGCAGAGACCCAAGGCCAGGCCCACCTCTCCCCTGCGGCCCGCACAGAAAGCATTTGGCTTCTGTCCCATCGCTGTTGTTTCGCTGCCCAACTAAAGCCTGCCCTGGGGAGGTCTGCTGTGACCCCAGCTCTGAACCAGGGGTCTAGGTCCATGGTACCTGTGGCTCCAACTCCATGCAAGCTGTGGTTGGGGTGTGCGTTGCCCTCTGACCCCGCCGCCTGTCTCAAGAGTAGGCCCGTGTCTGGAAGAGCCTTCCCTGTGGAGCCCAGGCTTCAGGCTGGGTCGCTCACCTGTCACACTGCCTTGCTCTGGGGCGGTGGGTCTCAAACAGGGAAATCCACAGGTCATGACTGCCTGACCCTCTGTCTCTCCCTCTGTCCCTCCCAGAGCTCTGGGGCAGACCTGACTGCCTGTCGGCTCTCCAAAGCTCCAGGGGACCCTCCCTGTCCACCCCACCCATGGCCACTGACCTAGCTTTGCTGTGTCCCCTCTCCTGTGGCATTGTCTGTTTGTCCCTCACAGGTGACAACGTCATCAGGAAGCAAGTGTTTTTCCTGCCGGTCAGCAGCTGAACGGGACAAGTGGATGGAGAACCTGCGGCGGGCAGTGCACCCCAATAAGGTAGGTCAGTGCGGGGGAGCTGAAGGGTAACCCCTGGGGGGGGGGGTGCAGGAGGGCAGGGTCTCTGGTGTGAGCTGAGCAGCCATGAAGGCAGGACCCCTGTGGGTGACTTGGTCAAAGCTTGAAAGAGGAATTCAAGTTGGCCTTGAATGGGCCAGGCCTAGGAAGTTAGGCCCTAGGGTTCTTCAACCAGAACCTTTTCCCTCATTTCCCGTGGCCAGCTTCCCCCAGGGATTCCTCCCTCAGGCCAGCACCCCCTGAGTGCCATCACCTGCTTCTGGGGGAGTGCCAGCCACCATGGCCCCTCTAGCTGCAGGCCGGGTCCTCCCGAGAGACATCAAGGACACGTGGAGGGGGCAGGTGTAGTGACTGACCCCTTACTCCATAGCACGGCTCAGAGCCCCCTTTTCTGGGGAAGGAACCAGTGACTCACTGGCCAGAACAGAGGCCCTGCCTGCATCCGCTGGGCTTCTGACTACGGGTCCCCGCCCCCCCCCTTCCCCCCCCCTCATCCGCTCGCAGGACAACAGCCGGCGCGTGGAGCACATCCTGAAGCTGTGGGTGATCGAGGCCAAAGACCTGCCGGCCAAGAAGAAGTACCTGTGTGAGCTGTGCCTGGACGATGTGCTGTACGCCCGCACCACGGGCAAGCTCAAGACGGACAACGTCTTCTGGGGCGAGCACTTTGAGTTCCACAACCTGCCGCCCCTGCGCACAGTCACCGTGCACCTGTACCGCGAGACGGACAAGAAGAAGAAGAAGGAGCGCAACAGCTACCTGGGCCTGGTCAGCCTGCCCGCCGCCTCGGTGGCCGGGCGGCAGTTCGTGGAGAAGTGGTACCCGGTGGTGACGCCCAACCCCAAGGGCGGCAAGGGCCCCGGGCCCATGATCCGCATCAAGGCGCGCTACCAGACCGTCACCATCCTGCCCATGGAGGTGTACAAGGAGTTCGCCGAGCACATCACCAACCACTACCTGGGGCTCTGCGCCGCCCTGGAGCCCATCCTCAGCGCTAAGACCAAGGAGGAGATGGCGTCGGCGCTGGTGCACATCCTGCAGAGTACCGGCAAGGTGAAGGTGCGTGTGGGGTCCACGGGATGGTGCCTTCCACTTCCTGGGGTCCACAGGATGGTGCCTTCCGCTTCCTGGGCTCACGGCGACTGCATCGGCCGGAGTGGGGGGAGTGGGTGGGGGAGGGTAAGGACTGTGCATTCCTTCTCCAAAACCCGGGCAGGTCAAGGTCATTGGGGCCAGCGGGTGCCACCTCCGCGGAGGGCTGGACCCTGAGTCTCTAGGGAGACATCGTGGAGCAGGCTCTCCTAGTGACCCTGGCATACCAACGTGAGTAGGTGCTGTGTCTGGCAGGACCCCACTCCCACTCCCACCCCCAACAGGACAGCGTCCCCGGCCTTACCCCATGTTCAGACACAGGCGCACACAGTCGTCCATAACTTCACAGTCACTCCATTGCCAGCCTGCCGTGGCTGTGCCCCTGCCAGAGCCCCATAGACCAGCTGGTCCTCTCAGGGCCATGCTGACCGATCCTACTCCAGGCCTGGGGGACACACCACACCTCAGTCCTCACCCACCTGGTTTTGGGGCCCCACGGCAGTGTGGATTGAGCTGAAGGGATCTGTGGGGTGGAGAACATGCCTGCACCCCCAGACTGAGGTCAGGGAGAAGCACAGGTGCCCAAGGAGTGCCCAGGGTCCTGGCTCCATGTGGCCTCTTACTCCTGGGAAGTGGACCTTGTCTGGTGGTCCCTCGACCTCCGCTGCCTGGTCTGTCGGGCCCATGCAGACCCTGACCATGGGGTTCGTGATGACCCCCCAGCCCTCAGGCCAGCTTGCTCGACTATGGCGTGGGCAGGTGCAGGCCCAGGAGAGGAGCTGTCTAAAGAAGCAGGGCCTGGGCTGAGCCCTGGTGGCGTAGTGGTTGTGCGCGGGACTACGGCCCACTGGGATGGAGGTTCAATTCCGGCTCCCAGGAGCAAAGGCTGGGCCTCCTACTCCCACCACCTGAAGGCAGTGATGCCTAAAAATTTAAAAAAAAAAAAAAAAAAAAAGCAGGGCCCAAGGAGAGAAGGCGTGACTGAAGTCCCTGCCCACCCCCACCCTTAAGCCCAGACTATCAAGGCTGCAGAAAGATGGACCCTGACTGGCTGTGGGCATCAGGGAGGGGTTGAAAGTGACCCAGGGCTGCCCTGGAACCAGATTCCAATCAAGGGCCCACTGCCGAGGGGAAAGGCAGGGTGAGGGGCTCGTCGTGGAGAGAAGCGGGAGCTGGAACCCCTCCCTGGAGACGTCCATCTGTCAGAGGAAACCATAAGGAGGAGGCACAGGGGCTGGCCCTAGAGGGTCTTCTCTGGGCCTCTGGGTGGAAACTCACTCGGACATGTGGGGCAGGGCCTGGGGTACCTGAGGCACAGGCTGTGCAGGACATCTCGCTGCCTTCTGGCCAGGCCTGCGGTCGTCTGGGACCATCGATCCCAGGACTGGGCGAGGTGGTCCTGGGATGCAGGGCTGGCCCAGTCCGGCTCTGCACCTTGTTTTTCTCCACCATGGGCCCTTGCTTTTCGTTGTCCAGGAAGTGGGCGTGAACCCCATGAAGGCCAGGGGCAAGGTGGCACTGTTCAGGGAGGGGCTCATAGAGGCCAGGGCCTCTTGGGCCTGTGGCCCCTTCTGTTCTTGAGGGAGGCTCCGCTTGAGGTTTGAGAGGGTCCCGTTATGCCTGAAGGAGGGGGTTCCTGAGCACCAGATGCTGCCCCGTCCCCCCCATCTGTGGTTGAGCAGATTCCATGCAAGTGGCCCCTGTTCTCTCAGCTCAAGCTGTCTCCTTTCCCTCTGTGTCTCCCTCGAGTCACAAGGTCGCTGTGGGTGTGAGAATGCCGGGGGTGAGGTGGGGCTCCAGGGAGGGAGTTGCCAGCTGGGTGGGTGTAACAGGTTCATCTGACAGCTTCCTGAAGTCAGGAGGAGGTAGGCTCAGGCTCCCCTGCCGCATTTCCCAGGATGCTGTGCAGAGGGCCTGCCTTGGCCTCTCTGGCCAGCCAGGGGACCCCACCCCAGAGTCACATTCTGGCTGTGGAAAAAGCACTTGGTTTGGTGGGGCTGGGGGAGTTCTGCGTGCACAGGGCTGAGCATGGCTGGCCAGACGTGACGGGAGCTGTCTGCCCCACCTGGGCTCTGGCCTATCTCTGCCCTGGGGCTCAGCACTGACATCACCCACTCCAGGGACCAGCCACTTCACTCCCTGTGGGCTCTGTGTTGGTGGCTCTGGGTCCCCGGTAGCTGGCTGGGCAGGCGTAGACCACCCTCACTGTGCCCCCTCCCCAGGACTTCCTCACAGACCTGATGATGTCGGAGGTGGACCGCTGCGGGGACAACGAGCACCTCATCTTCCGGGAGAACACGCTGGCCACCAAGGCCATTGAAGAGTACCTCAAGCTGGTGGGCCAGAAGTACCTCCAGGATGCGCTGGGTAGGGAGGGCACGGGCCGGCCGGTGGGCGGAGGGCAGGCTGGGGCGCTCCCGGGCCTCACGCCGCCTCCCCCTTGCCCACCGGCCCTCAGGTGAGTTCATCAAGGCGCTGTACGAGTCGGACGAGAACTGCGAAGTGGACCCGAGCAAGTGCTCGTCCGCCGACCTCCCCGAGCACCAGGGCAACCTGAAGATGTGCTGCGAGCTGGCCTTCTGCAAGATCATCAACTCCTACTGGTCAGTGCCGCCCTGTCCCCCGCCCCGCTTCCTGACCCAGGCCATGGCCATGGCCTACGCCCTGGGCCTCCAGTTTGTTGGCGGCCGAGGTTGAGCTGCAGTCTCAGCCCTCGAGCAGTGCTCTGGCTGGAATTCTTCCGTGGCTCCACGTGGTTGTCCTGGTCCTTCTCGGACTCTCCGGAGATGGGCTGTGCCCCAGACTGCACGGGCAGCCAGCCTGTGCGTGTGGATTAGAGAGCACCCTCGGCCGGGGCTGCCTTGCTTGGTGTGCAGGGCTGGCACAGCCCTGTGTGGCAGGGTCTGGCACTTTTCTGGAGCAGGTAGACAACAGGACCTGGGCTGCCCTGCCCAGTCGTGCCTAACACAGGGGTGCTGTGAAATCACCAGCAGACCTCTTGATGGGGCTGTGGGAACAAAGAGGAGACGATGTCTGCAGGCTGCCCTCAGATCACGAAGAGAAGGGGGGTGCTGTGCCCATGGGGCCCAGGCCAGAATCGTCCCAGGGTGGGGGAGCATGCTACAGTTCCACCCACAGTTACCTGAGGCTCTTGGGAGGGCTGCTGCTGGTGCCTGGTCCCTGGCAGTGATGGCATGGTGTCCAGGAGGGCTGCTCTCCCCACTTTTCTGTCATCTCAGCTGCAGCTCAGAGCTTCTGCCCCATTGCCCTCTGAGACCCAGTTCACAGGACACCCAGGCAGGAACAGGTGTGGAGGGACAATTGAGGTGCCAGAACCTGGAAGCTTCCACTTCCCAGCCCTGGGGGCACCGTGGGCCTTGAACCATCCGGGAGCATGCTCCCTGCCACTCGGGCCTGAGCAGGGTTCTCCCCCCTCTGTCCCCTGTCCCCAGGGACATGGGCGAACAGGCAGGGCAGTTCTTTCACTTCCCCTTTCTGGGAAGGAGGCCCTCTATCCAGATGGGCCTGTGGGGGCACTGGGAGGCCAGGCCAGAGGTCACGCACTCACTTCTCCTGACCATGGTCGTGCTCATGGGGAAGGGCGTGCAGAGTGGATCCAGCCCCATCCTGGGGGCATGCCCTCAGTCAGTACCTCTCAGTGTGTGGCAAGCCTTGAGAGAGGGGCCGGGTCCTGGTCAGGTGTCAGTGAGCCGGTGACAAGAAGGCTACAGGAAGGACTTGAGCCTGGCCCACCCCAAGGCGGGGGGACATGTTTCTCAGGGTGAGGCTGGCCCAGAAGCCATGAGCACAGCTTGTGTCCTGGTCCAGCTCCGTCCCCTGCTAGGTCACCACCTCCGTTTCCCCTTGGAGTAGAGGGAGGGCATCCCAGAGGCTAGTGATGGGCCCCGAGGCCAGCACCTGCTGGTCTTGGGTTTTCCTGGCTCTGCCTCTAGTTGCCTGCTCCTTGGGGAGGGCTGAGAGACAAGTCAGAAGCCTCCTGGGGGAGGTGGTGAGGGTCTGGAACAAGAGCTGGAGTGGAGTAGAGACTGGTCCACTCCTCCATCCTCCCCTGGCTGTTTGGTGGCCCCTTCCCCAGCAGCTGACTCTTCTCCCTGCTGAGCACTCCTTCCCTGTCTAGCAACCCTCCCAGAGCGGGCCCATGGCAGAGGTGGGGCTAGGGCAGGCCAGGCCTCTGCCTGACAGCCAGGTACCCCATGTCCCTGCACAGCGTCTTCCCGCGGGAGCTGAAGGAGGTCTTCGCCTCCTGGAGGCAGGAGTGCAGCAGCCGTGGCCGGCCGGACATCAGCGAGCGCCTCATCAGCGCCTCCCTCTTCCTGCGCTTCCTGTGCCCAGCCATCATGTCGCCTTCCCTCTTCAACCTGCTGCAGGAATACCCCGACGACCGCACCGCCCGCACCCTCACCCTCATCGCCAAGGTCACCCAGAACCTGGCCAACTTCGCCAAGTGAGTGGGGCCAGAGGCAACACCTAGCCGGCCAGCCATCCACCCACCCACTGGGGTGGGACGCCCAGTCTCTGCCTGCCACCAACCCTCCCCCCCCACCACCACCACCATTTTCCACAGCAAAGCATACTCCGCCCACCCGTCCTCTCCCAGTTCAGAGCAGAGACAGGCTGGGGGGGTCTGAACAGGAAGTCGCTGGCCACTCCCGATGCCTAGGCCAAGCCATTCTGAGTTGCTCCTGATTCTCAGAGAGCAGGTGGTGTCTCCCCTGCTCCCTCACCATTCAAAGGCCTGACTGTGAAGTGAGCCGGGATTCCCCTCTGAGCAAGTGGACTGGCCCTCCCAGGGCCCAGGGGGCTTCACACCGACTTGGTTTGCGGTGCGTGAGGGGTGTAGGGTGGGGGGACTGGCTCCCTCATGGAGCTGCTATTCTGCGGGTCCAGGACCTCTGCAGAAAAGACGGAGCCAAACCACAGCAGACAGCGAGAAGCTTGGTGGGAGAGAGGGTGCGTGGGAGCCTTCCTGGGAGAGGCGGTCCCAGCTGTGTGTCACCAGAGGCGGCGTTGGTCAGAGACTCGGTGACACTCCTGGATCAAGTGCCTGCCCGGGGGGACTGAAGAGGACGTTGGGGGCCTGGAAGGCCAGGCAGGGCAGCGGGGCAGGTGTCTGTCTGCCTTGGGTTCTGGGAAGCGCACCCTGACGGCAGGTGGCGGGCCTAGAGGAAAGCGGATCAGAGCTGGGGCTGCACTGAGGGAAGCAGCAACTATAGCAGGCCAGGTCGCGGGCAGTGGTAGGAGCTCGTCAGCAGGCCTTGCTGGTGCCAGAGGAGATGAATGAGGAGTTGACTGTTGGACATCAGCACCTTGGTGCTGGCAGGGCCTGAGACCACCGGGCACCGGGACCAAGCCCAGGCCTGGGAGGAGGGAGCTCAGGGGCTGGCAGGCACAACAATGACTTCCGATGCACCCATGCTGGGTGGGTGACTCAGGGAGGTGACATCTCAGTGGAGAAGCCTGGTTCCTAGTAGAGCTTGAGGGCCCATCTGCAGACCAGGGACCTGGGGTAAAGGCAGGGTGCCTACGAGGTGCAGTGCAGGCTGGGCAGGACAACCCGGGTGTCCTGGGAGACGAGGTCTGGAAAGAGGTCCATGAGCTTGGCCACAGTAGGGGAGGGCCTGGCGACGTGACCAGGGGCACTGTGACTGGAAACGGGGGAACTGGTTGGGGGTGCCCTGGGTCTGTCTGGGGTGACCTCGGGCTGGGAGCTGAGCCCTCCCCACCCCCCGCCAGGTTCGGCAGCAAGGAGGAGTACATGTCTTTCATGAACCAGTTCCTGGAGCACGAGTGGACCAACATGCAGCGCTTCCTGCTGGAGATCTCCAACCCGGAGACCGTCTCCAACACGGCCGGCTTCGAGGGCTACATCGACCTGGGCCGAGAGCTCTCCAGCCTGCACTCGCTGCTCTGGGAGGCCCTCAGCCAGCTGGAGCAGGTGCCTCCCCTCCCCGGCTCACCATGGAGGGCTTGCCAGCCCGCCCTGGGTAGCCCGGATGGGTGTCTGGGACTGGTCTTCTCTGTAGTCGAGGGTCCCCTTGCCAGCAGCCTCACTCTCCAGGGGATGGGGCTTTGGGCTGTGTCTCCCTGCCTGGTGGACAGAACCCCCGCCCACAAAGAGGAGCTGTGCCTTCAGACTGGTCCTCACAGAGCGGCAATTCTCAACCTGTGGGTCGTAACCCACTTGGGGGTCAAAAGACCCGTTCACAGGGCTCTCCCGATTCGTAACAGTAGCAAATTGTCAGATGCAACGTAGCAACAAAAGTATTCTTATGGTTGGTGGGGGGTGGGCGTTTACACCACCACATGAGGAACTGTAGGAAAGGGTCGTGGCATCAGGAAGCTTGAGACCACTCTGTTCCCCTATGTGGAGGGTCACTGGGAGTCAGAATCGACTCAATGACCGTGGCAGTGACAGCATTTGGAGCCCAGTTGGTGGCAGCAGATTGGTTTGTCTGGAAAAGAGACCATGGAGAGGCCATGCCTCTGCGTGTGGGGCAGGGCGTGTTGCCAACCCGCCAGGATTGTCCTTGACCATCAACTGGTCCCTAGACGTCTCCAGCGTTGAATGGGCAGTTCGGGCCCCTCCCCCGAGACATGCCATCTGTGTAGATGCCCGTATAAATGCACCCGAGGACACCCATGCAGAGCCAGACTTTCTTTCCCTGGGTGGTTTTGAAGTGAGAACGCCCAGGTCCAGCAGATCTTCCTCTGTCCGTCGCTTGGGTGTGGACATCTTCTCAAGCCTGCACGTGCCACAGGGCAGCACCAGCGCGCCTCCCCACCCCCCTCCCTCCATTTGCACACACGTAGTTGGCCTCAGCCGCTTAGGAAAAGCTTGTGCTGCTGAAGTTGCCCAGAGTCACACCTGCTCCTTCGTCCCCACTGCTGCAAGAGGGGCAGGGGGTGGTGGGGAGCAAAGCCCCAGGCCTTGCCCACTGAGCCCTGGCTGGCTCCTGAGGCAGGTCAGTGACGCTGTCCTTCAAGTCTGCAGTGCCCGGCAGGCAGGTAGAGGGGCGCATCCTGTGGAAGTGGCACAGCGTCAGACACCCCTGCCCCCCTCCCCAGAAAACCTCAGTGTCATTGGTCTAAACTAGGGTTTCCCAGGGGTGCCAAGCGGTCCCCGTGCCTGCACTTTGTCCAGGATTGTGAGCTCTAGTGCAAAAATGGGATGGCGGCTGCACAAGTTTGGGAGCTTAGGTCCCGAATGGTGCCATCATGAGGTCCAGGCAGGCCAGCGCTGGTGCCTGCCCGCTCCTGTGCATATGGCCTTGTCCAGCAGGCAGCGGATGGGCCTGCCCTATGTAGTAGGCGAGGAAGGGGCTGCTGGAGCCCTGAAGGGGTTTCATGGTGGGACACAGGATAGAAGCAGGTGGGCCAGAGTGCCTGCTTTGGGAAGGATCTGGGGAGGAGATCTGTAGATGCTGGACTTACAGCCTCCTGCCGAGACCAGAGGCTCTGGATCTGCCTTGGGATGAAGGGGCTCCCCAGCTGGCTCCCCCTCTCCTCACTAGCCCTTGGGTTCCCGGGTGAGCATAGCACCTGCCTTCACTGAAAGACCCCAGCAGGTCACACCTGCCCCGTGTCTTTGCAGAGCATTGTGTCCAAACTGGGGCCCCTTCCCCGGATCCTGAGGGACGTCCACACAGCACTGAGCACCCCGACCAGCGGGCAGCTCATGGGGACCAACGACCTGGCCTCCACCCCCGGCTCGGGCAGCAGCAGCCTCTCCGCTGGGTTGCAGAAGATGGTGATTGAGAATGATCTCTCTGGGTAAGAGCTGCCGGGCATCCTGGGCTTTGGGGGTGGGAGGGGTGGGTGTGCAGACGCTGGCCATCTGCCATCTCACTTTGGGTGGAGGGGGGCACCTAGGCAGATGAACACGAACAAGCCCGGATGAGACGGCTAGGCATTGCGCATGCTCGCGGGAGAATCTGGAGAGGCTTCCCAGAGGAGGTGGCACTCAAGTTTAGACCTGTTCAGAAAAGGGAGCTCTGGGTTGAGAGACTGACTGGCCCAAGCACAGACTGGAGAAAGAAGGCAACAACTGGTCCCAAACCAGCCCATTTTGACACATCTCCTGGGTGTGCACTAAACGTCCCTGCTTCCCACTCCATGCTGGGCTTGAGCCAGAGTCTCCATGGGCAGACCTCTGAGGTGGGCCTGCCAGGCCCTTGGAGAGGGAGGGGAGGTGCCGGCACCCGGCTGCCCAGAACAGCCATGTGTCCGATGTCAAAGACACACACTAGTCTGAGGCGGTGACATAAAAAGCGGGACGTCTCTTCAAAGCAATTCCAGTCGGGGTTCACGTTGGGCTCTGAGAACTTCCCTTGCTCCTGTGCCCTGCCACCTGGGAGGAGGTGCTTGCTACCCGCCGTGTGTGATGACGGAGGCAGGAATCGGGGCTCATTCTGAGATGTGGCAGCTTTAGGGTTTCTGAAGAGAGGCCGCGGACAGACATCAAGGATGGCGGGAGGGTATGCGTGTGGGTGACCTGGCAGAAGACCCAGTCCCCAGCGCCCTTCCAGTCTCGCAGTGGGAGTCAGTCTTCTGGTGGGGACAGCACTCTGTGTGGTCTGAGCCTGCGTGTGTGTGTGTGTCCTGCCCCCAGCTTCTCCCAGCACCCTGCCTGCCTACCACCGTCCTGCATGTCACCTGGAACTCAGTCCCGGTCTCTGTCTCAGCCTAAGCCAGCTCGGGCCACTGCTCTAAGCCCCTTTTCAAGTCCTGAGGCCTGGCCTCCAGCCTCCTCCCCTGCTGTCCACTCTGAACACCGCCCTCCCCCGGCCCACACCACAGTAGGGTGTGCATGCAGAGAGAGCTGGCTTCTGTGGAGGGGCAGGGCCAGGAACAGTGCTGGTGGGGGCCTGTACCCTCTGCTGCACGCCACCCTGCACTGGGAAGTCCCTCCCCTGAGGGGTGGTTGGCAGGAACCGGGCGCGGCAGCCCCCGCCTGCCAGTCAAAGCTGGGAGCGGCAGTGGGGGCCGGGGCTTCAGCAGGCCTCCGCACTGGCACACAGTCTGACAGAGGAGCCGCAGGGAGAGGGAGCAGCCTTCGAGGTCCCCGGGAGATGCCAAGTGGTGGGTTGTGGCTCCTTCCCGGGAAGGCACCCCCCACCCACCCACCCCCAGGAGACAGCTGAGGGGGCCGGGCCCGGGGCGAGTTCCCCCCTGCTCAGTCCCGTGGCTGACCCAGCCCAGCGGCCGCTGTGCAGGTTGGCAGGGGCTCTGGGGTTCGGACGACCTCGGCCGCATTCACAGCTCTTCTTTCCTCTGTGTGCTTGTCTCCCCACAGTCTGGTAGATTTCACCCGGTTACCGTCTCCAACCCCCGAAAACAAGGACTTGTTTTTTGTCACAAGGTCCTCCGGGGTCCAGCCCTCGCCCGCCCGCAGCTCGAGCTACTCGGAAGCAAACGAGCCCGACCTTCAGATGGCCAACGGCGGCAGGAGCCTGTCCATGGTGGACCTCCAAGACGCCCGCCCGCTGGAGGGGGACATGGGCTCCCCGGCCGGCCCCGACGCCCTCACCGACGGGCAGCTGCCTGCCACGCAGCTGGTGGCCGGGTGGCCGGCCCGGGCGGCCCCCGTGAACCTGACAGGGCTGGCCACGGTGCAGCGGGCAGGCCAGACGCCGACCACGCCGGGCACCTCGGAGGGCGCACCCGGCCGGCCCCAGTTGTTGGCGCCGCTCTCCTTCCAGAACCCCGTGTACCAGATGGCAGCCGGGCTGCCGCTGTCCCCCCGCGGCCTGGGAGACTCGGGCTCTGAGGGCCACAGCTCCCTGAGCTCGCACAGCAACAGCGAGGAGTTGGCGGCCGCCGCCAAGCTGGGCACTTTCAGCGCCGCCGCCGCCGCCGCCGAAGAGCTGACCCGACGGCCGGGCGAGCTGGCGCGACGGCAGATGTCGCTGACTGAGAAGGGTGGGCAGCCCACCATGCCCCGGCAGAACAGCGCCGGTCCCCAGCGAAGGATCGACCAGCCGCCGCCCCCGCCCCCGCCACCACCCCCGGCCCCCCGCGGCCGGACACCGCCCACCCTGCTCAGCACCCTGCAGTACCCACGGCCCTCCAGCGGCGCCCTGGCTTCAGCCTCGCCCGACTGGGCCGGGCCCGGGGCCCGCCTGCGACAGCAGTCCTCTTCCTCCAAGGGTGACAGCCCAGAACTGAAGCCACGGGCAGTGCACAAGCAGGTCAGTGCCCAAAGGGCCTCACGCGTCCTCCCCCTCCCCCCGGTCATTTCACTGCTGCCTGCACCTACCCATCCCATGCTCAGGGGTGCCACGCTGGGCCCCTTCCTCCCCTTGACCCTGGGCCTGCCGGCCTCCAGCCAGGGACTCCAGGCCCTTCTTCTGAGTCTCCCCAGCACTCCCTCTGGCTCAGCCGACTTCTCTCGGGCTGCTGCCCAGGAAGGCGGGGAGCCCCTGTCACCAGAGGGCTACACCCACCACCCACGGGGTGACGTGCTTCTGGTTGGATTCTCAACCTAGCGCGTCTGCCCCTTCGCTCAGCTGAGCGGCCCCCAGGGGGCTGCGCCTGGAGCAGGACCTGCGCCGTCCGACAGTCCTAGTCCCCTCCCTTCCCTCTGGTCCCTGTGGCTGGCCAGGGCCGCGCCCTGCCCCCTGTCCCCCCACTGCCTTCCCCCAGCCCCTCACAGCTGTGTGTTTCATTGTAGGGCCCTTCACCTGTCAGCCCCAATGCCCTGGACCGCACGGCCGCGTGGCTCTTGACCATGAATGCACAGTTTTTAGAAGACGAGGGCCTGGGCCCTGACCCCCCCCACAGGGATAGGCTAAGGAGTAAGGAGGAGCCCAGCCCAGCAGAAAAGGTAAAACTGGACCCTGACAGTCCGGGAGCCGGGGAGGGGGACTGCAGCCTTGTTCCTGCCAGTGACCCAGGGAGTCGAGGGAGCCGCAGGGGAAGCCTGGGGAGCAGCTTGAGTCCAACTCTGTGACCTGCCCTCCATGCAGGGTGTCCGCACCCCCTCCCTCCCAGACATGCCGGCACAGGGGTCCTCATCCTTCCTGATCCCGTGGCCCTTTCAGACGGTTCCTCAGGTGGTGGCAACCCCCCAACCGTAGAACTAGTCTCACTGCTCCTTCTTCACAGTCATTTTGCCAGAGAGCCTCGTGTCCTGAGCAGGCTGAGGCATGGCTCCACCTAGACCCCTTCTCCTCCCTGGAGTGGCCCTGCCTTCCTGTCCAGGTCTCTACTGGGCCTAGGGTGGGGCTTCCATTGTCAGGGCATGTATCTGGCCCCACCCACATCACACATCTAGTCTAAGCACTGGCTCTGGCGGCTGTCTGTAGTCCCTGGCTGGCTCTCTCCTTCCCCCTTCCCCCCCACCCAAGAAGCTGAGGCCTAAGTAGACCCAGGCTGGTCTGAGGAGACCCTCAGAAAGGTGACTCTTACGCTGGACCAGGGCACGGAGGTCAGGGCGGCAGAGCCCTCCCTAGCCCTGGGGAAGCCATCTCCATGCTGCATCCTGCCACCCTCCTCCACTATCCCCCTGGCCTGCTGCACTACACGCTTGCGCCATGGCTGCCTGAAGGGGACCAGGAGATGCGGGGCACGGTGCTCCAGGAGTGTGGCCTGGTGGGGAGCCCGGAGCCAGCCTCTGGGTCTGCCCTGGCCTCACCTCCACTGAGGAGTCTCGGGCTTCTGGGCCCAGATTTTGGCTGTAGTTCCTCCTTCCTCTGGTCCTCGACTGAGCAAGCTGCCCGCCTCTCATGCTCTGCTGTTACCCATGAGCCGCAATCCCCTTGTCCCTGCGATACGTGGGCAACCCAGCTGGCCCATTGTCCAGCCCAGAGAGACCCGTCCACAGACCTGTGTCCTCCCAGCAGTGCTGGACCCTCTCCAGTCCAGCACTAACCCTCCATGGTGCTGCCCATCCCCACGGGTCCCTGCCTGCTGCTGCTCTTCCCCCAAGATTGAGGTCCATGTGGGCTCTGGAAAGATTGGACCACCTTAGCTTAATCTCTGCCTCCCACCCCAGCTTTAGCTTTAGAGACCGGGAAGCTGGGGCATGTTACCCACTGGTCAGTCATGCCAGCTTCTTTGTGATGGGATCACCTCACCTCCACGTTCCCCTTCCAGGGAGCATGGAGAGTCCTTAATAGCTCCAAGGGCTTCTTCAGAGAAGGTGCAGAGGCCCCGTGGTTGCTCCTGTGATTTGGACCAGCCTGTCCATCCTATAGCCAGGAAGTCCGCCTGGGGGTGAGGGGCAGGGCTTTGGGTCTTAGCACCGCCCCTGGGGCGCTGCGAGCCGTGGCCCCCACCACCCCTTTGCCCGCGCCCCGGCTCCTGCTCATGAGCCTGTGCTCTCTCTGTCCCGGGTGCCGCGCCCTCCCGGCAGGACCTGGCAGTGCTGCAGGACAAACTGCGCATCTCCACCAAGAAGCTAGAGGAGTACGAGACCCTGTTCAAGTGCCAGGAGGAGACCACGCAGAAGCTGGTGCTGGAGTACCAGGCACGGCTGGAGGAGGGTGAGGAGCGGCTGCGGCGGCAGCAGGAGGACAAGGACATCCAGATGAAGGGCATCATCAGCAGGTGGGGGACCCCCCCCCCGCCTCGACTGGGCTGGGGACCTGGGCTTGGATGAGGGCATGGCGGTGGGGTCAGTGGTTTCTCTGTCCTTCTATCAATTACCAAGTCACGTCTGTTAACCCATCTCTTTGCCCTTCGTTGGCTCTCCCCCTCCTGCGCCACCCCCACCCCCCACCCCCCTAATATTTCGTTTGGAGGCCTCCGCCCGGGTAGGGTTGTCGTGTGCTCTGGTTGGACTGGCCCTCTCATTCTCACCTGCCTTCCTTGATCCCTGGTCCTGTCCCTTGCCCTGATGGCGAACGCGTCACCTCCCCTGTCCCCTGTCGATGAGTGCTCACACGTCCATGCACGGACTCCTGCCCTGCCCTGGAGGCCTGTCTAAATGCTCTCTCCTCTGTTGACATAGGCCAGGGAGGGTTTGTCCCGCTGGCTGGACAGTAAAGGTGGCTTTGCAGGCCAGCTCAGCGGCCCTTGCAGCAGAGCCTTCACGGAAGGAAGGGAAGCTGTATCTGGGCCTCCCTGCCCAGCCCTGTACGACAGGGACTCTCCTTCATAAGCTCTTCTCACCGACTTTTTGTGAGAGTCCCTTTTGTCACTGCCTCTCTATCCAGTTTGACTGTGACGTGCCTCAGTTGGCCTCACGGAGCTCTCGGGCGGAGAGGTTTGTGCTCATTTGGAAGTCCCGCTGGCTGTTTCCGTTTGTTACGCAGCGGCCGTCTCCCGCATGCTGGCTTCTGTCTTGCCTTAGGTCGCTTCAGTCATTGCGCGGGGTAACTGGTCATTTCTTACACGCTGTGTAATCCGCGGCCGGCCTTTAATCTAGCATTCAGTTGGGTTTTTTTAAATCCACCTCTCCTCTCACGGTTCTGGGACTCTCCTCTGCTGTGGAGAGCGGGGGGTCACGGGCCGCCGGCCGCTTCAGCTTCCTGGGCAGCCAGCTGTCTGACCGTGATGCGCCCCTGTCTGCTGAGGAGCGCCCCTCCCGGTTGCGGGCTCTCGCTTCCTGCTGCTGCTCTGTGGGTTTGCCCGTTTCTGCCAGGCGTGGTGGGGTCTGTCTGTAGAGTTGGGTGTCCCGTGAGACGTTTGGGGGCTTTGTCCTGGGGTTCCTAGGGATGGGCGCACTCCTGGGGCCTCTGCCAGGGTCTCGCTGGGTGGGGAGGAACGGGCGTAAGGGTGGGAGTGGGGACCACTCCTGGGGATTGTCTTGTGTCCCTTTTTTCCAGCTGTCCTTTCTCCATTTTGCAAGTCTCCTCCCACGTGTGTGTAGGTTAGTGCTTGGTCAGAGACTCCAGGGGACCCAGAGAGAGAGGAGTGGGGGTTCTCCCTAGGTGGCCTCACTAGGTCCCCTCCACCCCCGAGGCCCCACTTTCCAGGCCTTCGAGGCCCCTGCACTGCCCGCTCTGGGCATCTGCACACCTGTTTCCCGCACGTTGTCGGCTCTTCTGATTTTGCTTCACGGAAGGAAGGAGCTGCCAGTAAGTCCAGTTCCTGCCATTCCACCAGGTCCAGCAGCCAAAGTCTCTCCCCCACTCTAGTGTCATCTCTCTCCTGCTCGATGGCACCCAAGAGCCCCGCTCTCTGGTGTCTCTGTTGGTGTCTGGCATGGCCCCAGGACACCCCACCAGTGCTCCATGCCCAGTGCGCACCTCCCCCACATTGAGGGCTGGAGCCGGCGTCGGGGTAGTGCCAGGCCTGACTCTGAGGGTGGTTGGGCTCTTCTGAGAGGAATGTGTAGCCTTGAAGAATAGAGGTCGAGCAGAGCCCCATAGAACCCCCGCTTCTGGGGTGGACAGGACAGGACATCTGGGAGGAGGATTCAGGAAATCGACAGGAGAGCAGGAGGGTAGGAATGCCTGGCAATGATCAGGAGGAGGAATTAGGAACAGGCCATACTTGCCTCGCTCCACTTAAGCTCACTGCCCCACCTGCAGCCATCCCCTCCCAGTGTTTGAGCCCCAGTCCCTTCCAGGACTGATGGCTGCTTCCTGCCCTATGTCCCAAGCCCCACCCTTCCCTCTGGCCCAGGTCCGGTGGGTGGTGGTGATGATGTGTGCTCCCTCCTGATGCCTGAGGGGAAGGAGTTCAGTCACTCATCTCAGCTCCTGGAGTGCCCAGCCACGCCCCACCTCCTGACTAGGGGGTGGCCGGAGGTGGGTGGAGAGAAAGCCCAGAACCTTCGGGAGTCTTCATCCCCCTCAGCCAGGCTCCTAGGACATGGCTCCCCCTGGCCTGCTCGTTCTCTGAGCACTCTGTGAGGCTCCCACCCCACCAGCCGGGTCCAGGAGCAGCAGCAGGCCAGAGGGGAAAGAAGCTGGCAGAGTGCACCTCCGCTGCTGGGGTCGCCGGCAGCGGGAGGTCCTCGCCAGCAGGTGTGGGAGATCCGTCCACCTGTGCAGGTGTGCCGGGGCGGCTCCCCCAGCCTGACCGTGCCCGCCTGCAGGTTGATGTCGGTGGAGGAGGAGCTAAAGAAGGACCACGCCGAGATGCAGGCAGCCGTGGACTCGAAGCAGAAGATCATTGATGCCCAGGTGGGGGTGCTCTGGCCCCGGGCGAGGAGGGGTACTGGCCTGCCCACCTCCTGGCAATAACCCCGTGCAGAAACTCAGGAGATCAAGGGACCAGGGTCTCGGGCTCCGAGAAATCAGACTGTGGGTCTCAGGGGGGCAGGGGCTGCAAGGAAGTGGTTACTGCCCCTGTCAACACTGCAGAAGATGCTGGGGGTGGGGTGGGGTGGGAGAAGAGAGGACCAGCTGAGCAGAGGGGCTGTACCTTCCAAACTACCTCCACAGCAGGGGAGACCCTCACAGGGCACTCAGGAACCAGAGCTTCACCTCTGTCCTGAGTCACCCGGAAGCAGGGTGGGACTGCACAGCACTGGGTTGGGGGGGGGGGGGGTGCTGATGAGCATGATCCAGGCTGTGGCTGTTGGGCCCCAAATGGGATGACTCCACCCCCGCCCCACCCCCCCACCTGCCGGACCAGGGAAAGCCTGGCCTCCCAGTGGGAAAAGCACACCGCAGGAGGTCCTGGTCCACAATGGCCGCCCCTGCACCTTTCCCCTCTGGGACGCTGGCAACTCCCCTGGGCCCCTCTCATGCCCGCCTTGCCCACAGGAAAAGCGCATCGCCTCCCTAGATGCCGCCAACGCCCGCCTCATGAGCGCCCTGACGCAGCTGAAAGAGAGGTACAGCATGCAAGCCCGTAACGGCATCTCCCCTACCAACCCCACCAAATTGCAGATTACCGAGAACGGCGAGTTCAGGAACAGCAGCAATTGCTAACCTGCGTGAGGAGGGAGGACTGTGGAGGCCCAGGGCAGGGGGGCAGCCCCCACGCGGGTGCGTGAGGCCGAGGCACGCCCGCCCTCCGGCCGAGACCGGGCCTCAGGGGGGCCCGCCGTGAGACTGTCGTGGGGGCGGTGCCCACAGCCCGCCTCCCCCATCTGCTGGCCCTAGCAGTGCGTTTGGGTGCAGGCGGGAGACTGCACGCTGGGAGCTGGGCAGCCGTGGCCAGGAGGGCCTGCCAACCACACTTGTCTCCGTGGGTCCTTGACGTCCCGTGTCGCCTGCCCTCCTCGGCCTGGCCGAGTGCATGTCCCCCTGCGTTCTCTGCAGGGAGGGTACTGCCTGGAGACAGGTGGGGGGAGTTCCGAGCCGGGATACTGCTCCAGGACTTCCCTTCGCCACCTCTGGCCCAGGAGGCCTGGGCAGCCAGACCCCTGCCCCGTGTACCTGTGCGCCCGGGTTCTAGGAGCTGACAGGTGGGCTGGCCTGCAGGCAGTGAGATGGTGGGACAGCGAGCCCAGAGCCTCTGTAGGTCTGAGGCCCTGCCTGCCTCCATCCAGCAGTCTGCCCTTGCATGCAGCCCACCAGACCCCCCTGGCCTCGAGGAGCCGAGGACTCGCCCTTAGACTGCCCTCCACCTGCCCAGTCCCTAGTCCTGTTGCCAAAACCCTGGTGAGGCTTATGGCTCGTGTACCTGTGGGGACAGCCCAGGGTCTCGTCCACGTGCTAAAGCTCGGACTTTAGCATGGGCCTGGGCATTGTTGGCTGGCCCAGGTGGTCGGGGCCTGCTGCCCGCTCCCCCCTCTGCTGGGGCCTCACATCCCTGCCAGGAGTGGCCTGCAGGTGCCCAGCATGAGCTGAGGTGGACTTTCCTGTGATTGCCATTTTACAGAACAGCTCTGCCACCCGGGCCGCGAGCAGGTGGGTAACTGTGACTTTCTTTCCTTTCACAGTATGCATTAGAAACAAAAGCCCGCTTGCCCGCTCGCTGGAACACAGGGGCCTTTTAGATTGAGCGTGCGCACTGCATGGGAAATAGCGGCCCCGGAGGATGGTAGACTTGCTCCCTCTCCAAGACAGCAGCGGCCTGCACCAGGCCCCGGGTGTGCGGCCAGCCTCCTCCTCACACACCCCCCTCCCCCTGGCCCCCAGCCAAGGACCCAGGCAATGCAGGCGCTAGGGTCCGGGAGCCCCCTGCAGCCTGGCTGCCATCCTCGGCCCTAGGCTGAGCCCTAGCCAATCTGCCCCGGCCCTTACCCTCCCTCGGGGATGTAAGTGGCAGAAACTTGGGCCTCGATCCCTGCCTGTTCCCACTCCCTTCCGATGTCAGGTCTCGGTCCTAGATCATGGAGGGCAAGGCCAGGGGGTGGTTCCTGAGACGGCCAGGGGCAGGCCGTGCAGGCAAGCTGGCCCTGCAGCCTCAGGACACCGGGCTGACCCGAAGCAAAGAGGTGTCCACGCCCCTCCTGCCCCCATGGCTGGGAAGATGGTGCCAGGGCTGCTGCAGCGTCCTCACCAGAAAGGGTGGCCAGCGCTGCCCTGGACACCACCCCAGGCCCTCAGAGGTGGCCGGCGGCTGCCTGGGAAGGGGCTCATAGATGTAATTTAGAGTGCAGCGTGCAGCGAAACCCAATATGTGCTGGTGGGGGGGAGCACTGAGGGCCCCTGGCCTCAGGAAGGAAGGTGGGGGGGGCGGTGAGATGAGGTCCTGCCATGCCACTGCGTGCCCCACTCACCTGTGCCATCCTGAAGCGTCAGCCCAGGGCATTCACCCCGGCAGGTCCCAGTGAACCCCTGTCGTCCCCCACCCTCGGGAATGAGCGGAGCTCCTCTTAGCAATACTGGGGGGGCGGCTCCTGGGCCTGCAGGCAGGACGCAGCTGCCGGGCTGGTGCTGGCCGCCCTGGGCGTGGCGTGAGCTCAGGCCAGACCTTCCTTACGTCGTGCACAAACTGTCAAAGTGTACAGACCCTCACAGATGTCTATCTTCCTGGCGCGTCCGACGGTTTTGTAAATGTCCTTGGTGTTTGACTGTAATGTAACCACTCTCCGAACGGTTGTACATAGTCCTGGTGCTGCCTAGGGCTCCCGGCCGCCGCTCCCCACGCTTCCCCGTTTGAGTTTGGGGTCCAGAGAACAAGGCTGGGTGGGAGGGCAAGCCCAGGGCCGAGAGGGTCGCCTCACGCTGTCTGAATGGGTCTATGCAGAGGGCCCCGGAGGTTAGCCCAGCCTATGACCAGTGCAGGAGTCCGTCCCCCCCCCGGGGGGCAGGGGGCGAGTGGAGAAAGACCAACTGGGTCATGTCCCAGGCTCAGCTGGCTGGCAGACACTCCCTCCCTCTATCAACACAGACTGGCCCACGTATCCTGTTTAACTTTCATGTTCAAGGTGAAGGGAACTGCCAAACTTCCTCCAAGGGAAGACTTTCTCCAACTGCCTAGAAAAGGGGGGTGGGGGAGCTGGGCCAGAGAGCCCCCACCAGACCCCCTCTCCAAAGCACCCGCCCCGCCCTCACAGCCCATCTGCGGAGCCAGACGGTCCAGGGAACAGCCCCTCTCTTTTCTACACACTCAGCCACGGAGCTGGCCCCGCCCTCAGCCCCGCCCCTACCCGCGCCCGCCCCTTTTTGTAAGTATGTGAAAAGGATAAAATGCAAAGGGAGTTTGGCTGGATGGAGCACTCCCTGCTCCTGCCTCCTCCCCTGTGTAATACTGTACAGAGAACGTGGTTGGTGTTCTAAGACTGTGTGGCTGTGCAATTTCTGTACATTTGCAATTAGAAATATTAAAGATTTATTTAGCTATTTTAAGCCTGACTCGCCTCTGCATTCAGCTATAGCTGCGGTCATCTGGGGTCGGGGGCACCACGTCCAAGCTGCGGCCTAGGCCCCTGCAGTATGTGGGCGGGGGGGGTACTTTCCCAACCCTGCTGGCCCAGGCTTCGTGCTTGGTAGGTGACACCTCCCCAAGAGCAGCCTCAGAGACCAGAAAGTGCCACCAAACTGACATCCAGCCTCCGCCCCACATGGATTTCTGGAGGGGGTGGGGTGGGGTATCAGATTGCTTCCTGTTCCTCCTCTGTTGTTCCCAGACTTGCCCTCCCTTATACAAATTCATGCTCCCCCGAGGCGTGGCCCTTAAGAAATAACCACGCCCACCCGCCCATTAAGCCTCACCAGCACTAACAGAGCCAGCTCCTGGTGCTCTTTCCACCGCCTATGCCTCTAGATAGCCTGAGAGGCCACAGCACGCTGGCCCGTCCACACACGTCAGCTCTCAGGTGATTGGCCCCTCAGCCATGCGACAGCTGTTCCCTCCGATCTCTGCAAAACACATCGTCCCTCTACCCTGGTTGGCCCCTCTCTCAGCCGCTCTGTGATTGACTCCTCACGTTAGCAGCCTGTCCTCATGCAGCTCCTGCAGGTCTGGACATGAACTCCCCCAGGACTTGTTTTCAGCCAGATAAGAAAAGCCACTGCCATCTGGCCCATTCCAAGTCCTAGCCGCCCTGCGGGCAGTAGACCTCTCCCCGGTGTTTGCAAGATCAGATCTGGATGGGAGGACTCAGCGGAGCACCTGGTGGGTTTGATCTGTTGCTTAACTCTCAGCGTCACCAGGACTTCTCAGAAAAACCAAAAAAGCCCAACACATCACCCCTATGACACCAGGACCCCACCTTCAGCCAAACCAAACGTCTGTAAGAGGGATGAAACACTAGGGAGGCCTTCACACACAGCTTGGGATGATCCGCCGTCTGGCAGGAAGAGGTCAGAAGGGCTAGGGAAGGAGGGATGGAAACAGGAAACGGAGGAAATGGGCTAAGAGATGTCACACGGTTGGGGCTACGTGGGCAATGGCAATGTGTGGGAACTATTAAAAACTGATCTGCCCTGTAAGCTTTCATGGGGCAAAATTCGTAGGGGTTTTTGTAAAGCACTGCCCTCAAATGGTCCCTTTGCCCCACAGCCTCATTTTGGCGTCACTCCCTCCCCCTGGCATAGGCGGGCGTATTGGCCACACTCCTAGATGCTGCAGGCCGTCCACCCAGACAATGCAGAGCTGCACTTCTTCACCTCTTCTTAGTCTATGGTGGTCCATTCAGGTGACACATTGTGGACCTGGAGGATTTGAGCAATGATGGCTGAAGCTGATGAAAGGCCCCTGTTGGAGTCGTGGTTCCATGGGCTGCAACCCCCAAGGTCGGCTGTTGGAAACCACCAGTCTCTCTGATTGAAAGATGACTTTCTCCTCCAGTAAAGAGTTACACTAGTGGAACTTCCCAGGGGCGGTGCTACCCGTCTTATCATGTCGCTGCAAGGCCACATGGACCCGATGGCAGTGAGCGAGAATGATTGGATCTGATAGACATCAAGCTCTCCCCTTGGGGAGGACACAGCTGTGAGCAGGGAACCTGCTTGCCAGTGGGTTTGCTTTGGAAGATTGACCAAAGGGGACCGACCGCATATGAAGATGAGAAAGCCGCAGAAAGGTGCCCAGACACAGCTCTCACCACAGTTTGTGCCTTGAAGCAATAAAATGAGGGTATTAGTACATGTTTCTTTTCCAAGTGGAAAGGTAACACAATTGACCATGTTAACGTGTACAGTCCAGTGATCTTCAGTATATTCCCGACGCGCATTCACTTCGGGGGGGGGGGGGCAACCATCATTTTTTAGTTCCAAACATTGACCATTACCCAGAAGAATTGCTGTGTCCATTAAGAACTCGCTCCCGTTATATGGAATTCATAGAATCAGATTGAGACTTCTAATTAAACAAGGTAGACTGACTGGCACATGTCTCTCTTTTCTTCCCCAAACATCATTGCATCAACAGGAAGGACAAGGGTGTCCCTCAAAGGGACATCACAGGTCAGGTGAAGAACTTGGGGAGGTGGGTTAAGGGAGCACAGCAGAGGAATGGGGGTTCCCCGAGCAGAGGCTCAGAAGTTGGAGGGTGAGCAGGGTGGCAGGGCAGAGGCAGGACATCAGGTTGGAACAGACCCAAGTCCCTCCCTGCACTCTGCCCAGCCAGGCAACTGCTCAGTACCTGCCTGGCCACTCCTCACCCTTTCAGGGGCTGGGTAGTTAGTCTCTGAGAAATTGAACCAGACTTGCCCCAGACTGAGGGCACAAGCAAGGCAGAGGGCATTGGGAGGTGGAAATTGGACAAAGTGAGCTTGGCACTCGCTGGTGTCCACACCCGGCACTTCCTGCTTCTGGAGGGCCTGGAGACTGCAGCGCCTTTGGGAAACCCAAACTAAGAGGAAGGT
>PVJH01019475.1:0-42669 GCA_004026705.1 Nesogale talazaci
ATGGAGGGAGCTATGCGGATGGCAGCCAGAGCCCTGGAGCCAAAGGAGCCACATGGAGACCCCTGCCAGCGCTGAGATGCTTCCATCGCCACTGGATCCACACGACTTTCCAGCCTCTAGCCTTTGAGCTTCCTGCATTCAGCATCATTGCGGGTGTGGCATGAGTCTGAAGAGGAATTTATAGACTGGTATCACACCTATGGATTAATATCGGACTTATGGACTTCATCTGGACTGGATGTTTTATTAGTATACAACTATTCTGATATAAAGTGCTCTCTTACACACACTATTTGTTTCTCTAGTCAACCTGGAATAACACAGAGATTTTGATACTGGCCCCGTTTTTAAAAGAACTCTTGACACCAGTTCATTTAATGGTGCAGGAACTATTACTGGACTTTTTACTTGGGTCGGTTCATACATGCAGCTTGTATATCATTTGGCTGTCCACAACCTGGGGACTATACACACTGACAGTAGAATTGGAGCAGTAACCTACACAGAGCTGCTCTTTTAGAGACAGGTTTTTATACACAAGTAAACAGATGCTTGCCAAGTGCTCAATACAGATGACCGCATCTGCTTCTCTCAAGTGTACTGTGAAGATTTGCAGAGAAGCGAGCTGAGACTCAGAGAATAAGTGAGCTGCCCACAGTCACACAGCTGAGCTCTCAGTTGTCAGGGGAACATGGTAACGCAGCACATCTTCATGAGGACCTTGTGCCCCTTTACTCTGGGGGGTTTGCACTGCAGTCAGAAGATTAAGATCACAGATAAAATTTGGCACCCAGCACCACTGTCTGGGAGCAATTTATTATTATTTTTTAAACCAAATTAAAAAAAAACTTTTTTTTTTGAGTTACTAAGAGTTGGAAAAAATTAAGTTAGTGGTTTCAAAGGCTGTAGACTCTCTACAGCTCAAAAACACTGTGTTTAGATTTAATATAATTTAATTTACTGGCTATAAAGCCATAACGTGGATTAGTGCCCCATGAATATTTGTAAGACGAGAGCAAATAAGAAAAAAGTATTCAAAGATTTCCAGGCCACTGATGGGGGAGCTGCAGTGACGTGGCTCTGGTCCAGTAGGGCGCACAGCCTGTGTATCAGAGGGAAAGGGCGTTCTTCCTTGCGGCCCTGTCTCTTCGCTGGGAATGCCATCCTCCCAAGGACTCTTCCTTTACAGGATCTAGAAAATGTTTCCCATCAGCCATGCCACTAGACCCCTGGCCATCCTTTGAATAGGGAAATGCACTCTCTTTCCATTTAAAGAATGGGCAATCGAGGTCAGAGTGACTTGTTTATGGTCCCACAGAGAGTCAGGAGGTCGGCTACAATGAAAATCCATAGCTAGAATGGGGACAGGAAGCAGGAGAGAGATAATAGGAAACTAATCGATTCCCTACTAAGTTTCAGGCTCCAGGCTGAGTGGCCTGAACTTGAGCAGGAGAAGGAAGAAGGGCACACAGGTACTCGGAGCGGAGCTTGAAGCCGGCACCACTTTCTGGCTGCTGGCGCCTTCCTCTCAACCCTCTCAGGCTCAGGACTGTTCGACAAAGATGGGAGGGAAACTACCTTTGTTTGCACTCCTGCACCCCTAGACACAGCAGTTCCCCGAGATAACTGCCCCAAATGACAACTGCCTCAAAGGGACCAACTGTTGTAAGTTTTCCTCCCCTTTTGTTTCTGGCAGGTCCTTTTCAATGACAACAAACACAATGGTGCAACAACAGCAAGATGGCCATTTAACGGATGAGAAAACTGAAGTAAGAAACCAGTCTTCCACCTCCCCAGGTCACACAGTTCTGATGTGAGCCCAGGCAGTTGAACAGACTACTCCACGTGCTGCCTCCAGACAGAGTGACGGGAGACTTGAGCTCGGTCTCTGGCTACTAAATTTCCCAGATGCCCACACCAGCCTGGCCTGAAACTGTGTGTGCAGTATGGGTTAGAACAGGAGATAAATATTAGCGACCACAACCACTCCCTAAGAACTCCAACAGCATGGTCACCTCACTCTTACATACATGGATTCTGTTGAAATTTTCTCTTTCAGTAAAAGCACTTTGAGGAATATGATAAATATCCCTTCTTGGGAATTACAGTAACATGTTTTAACTAACAACAGGAACAGAAGACAGAACAAACCACAAGAAGTTCAGTGATCTCTCGAGCATCTTCCTTTATCTTTGGGGGTTAGTCGTTCTTTTTGATGAAAGGCAACTGCGTATCATCCACTGGGTGGATCAGCAGAAGAAGTTAATATGGGGTGACTAATTGTTACACACCCCGAGGCATGGCTTTCAAAAGCGTCAGTAATCACTTGGGCTCAGTTTTCAAGACCAAATGCTGTCCGTTCTTATGAAGCGAGGGAAGAACAATGTAAGGTTTCTCAACTTCACAGAGCCTTCTTTCTCTTCAATCTGTTTACCCATTCTTCACCTATTTTATGGAATCTGTATTTAGATTTCTTTTCAGGTACATGTTCGGCAGAGAGGCA
This sequence comes from Nesogale talazaci, assembly GCA_004026705.1. Taxonomy (NCBI): domain Eukaryota; kingdom Metazoa; phylum Chordata; class Mammalia; order Afrosoricida; family Tenrecidae; genus Nesogale; species Nesogale talazaci. Next base: position 2,504 of record PVJH01019475.1, read on the forward strand.
TGTTTCTGTCTGCTCAGGAGAGTGTCGGCAAGCCGACGCAGAACAAGGCTGTGGGGAAGCTTACATGTGGGGAGGCGTGCTAGACATGCTCCCAGGCTAAGTGACTGCTGTACCTCTGCGACAAATGACAAGCCATCACATGTCACAGGCCTTCTGCATTACTCACAGTTGAAAAATAAGACTATGAGATCTGTAAATGAATCGAGGAACAGTTGTCTATGGGCTGGGCCACCTTCCAGCTAAGGAGCAAGCTAAGTGTGGACGAATGTGATAAAATCTCCCAATATAAGTCCAACAGAAGAGTACAGAGATGCTGCATCCTTGCACAGGACTGGGACAGTCCAGCAACAGTCAGAAATGTGCCCACACCCCAGTGGTCTTCAATATGGCCGTGGCTCTCCATCTGGCTTGATTTCTTTACTTCCTAGTAGGGCGCTAGGCAGGTCCTCAAACAGGCCTTTCCCCTTCTACCTCATCCCTGCAACTGCCCAGGAGCACAGGCTATGATCCACTTATCTTGTCAGGGAAGCCTTGGGTCTCTACTGGGTTTATTTCTACTTTTGGTCTTAAAACCTGACTGAAGTTTAAAATAAACATCACCAGACTCCTACATAGAATCCTCTCCAATCCAATCAGGGTGTGATTATTCCCGCCTCAGACCTGGACTTCCTGTTTATGCTCATCTACTCTCCCCTTTTCAACATCGGCTGGAAGGGTCAGAAATAGGTACATCGGCCATCATAAAGGACAGGTTGCTGAACTGATGTCATGCGACTGCTGTCAATTAAGAACCAATCCTTGGTTTCCCCGTATCGAGTCCACCAGAAGGGGGCTACTACACGCTTCTAGAAACTAGCCTTTTAAATTCCCCCCAAATGGAACTAACAATTAAATACCAACGCACGTTTTATCAAAATGAGCGCCGAGTGACAGACTTGACATTAAATTTCCTGGCATTTTTCAAGTTCAATCAAGAGCATAACGACTTTCAAGCTTAACTATCTGGAGTGAATCAAATCCTTAATGCAGCAGATTCCTTGGGAGGGAGCCAGGTCTCACTGTGACATGTACAAATCAGCACAGTCTGCACCACAAAGCACTGCCTCCTGGCACCTTATTCAAGAGAAAGGGGGAAATCTGATCCCTGCTTTTGGCTCGCTTCATCAATGAAAATACTAAGACAAAACAGAGGAGGTATAGGGAGGGGGAACCTCTAAATAGCCTGTTTCTGGGTCTCATTTTGCTCATAATGTAGCAGCAATTATGCTTGTGGCTTACAGGGCCCAGTACAATGAAATCACTCTCACATGGCGACACTGGGACGATATTTTGGATGACAAGAGAAAATACGAAGTAATCCTCTTTCATGGTCTGTCTCTGTGGCATCAAGAAGGCCCTGGGTGCTGGGCACAGAGCCGTAGGAGGGCAAATGAGATTCGATTTGGGGGGTCCAAAATGATTTGAATTCCCAAGGGATCAAGGGAGAACTACTCAACATGTGTTATTGGCAATGCCGTCTAACATCAAGGATGATGCTCTTATCAACAGTTGTGCTGACACAACTGCCTCTGATCTCAGTTCCAGCTACTGGGGGGAAAAACAAACAAACAGAGACACTACTTGAACTGAATTAATGTGAAACACTTCATTTTGCCCTATTCAAGGGACCAGGTTCTTTTCTTGGTGTGCTTCTATGTATTAATTTTTCATTCTGTCTTCTAGCATTCATTCTCTTAACAGACAAATATCCTATCAGTCAATGTTTTAGGTGCTGAGGTTAGAGCAGCAAATCAGATGGATAAAGTCCCTGCCCCATGAAGTCTAGCATCAACAGAGGATTCTAATGCTATGCGGGGTGCACTATTTCATTTGCAAGGGCAAGGATAACTGGAGAGACTCACACCTTTACTTTGACTGTGATCTCCCACTGTGCCATAGAGATTTAGATTTTGGCTATTAAAGTAAGTGGAGGTACTGAGACCCACATCAAAAGAAGTTTCCAAAGCAGAAACCATGACAAACAAGATTTGACTGTCAGAGACACTGTGGAGGAGGATGGGGACTTCAAGAACTAAACAATGATTCCCTTTCCAGTGGTCTCTTTTAGTCACAAGACTAAGGGCAACCATACACACAATTCCTAAGTTTCCATCTTCGGCCCAAATCATCCTTCCAAATCCCAGACTCATGCATCTAACTGCCTACTCAGCATCAGGAAATCAACGAGCCTAATGGTAAACTTCAGGTCTTTCTCCAAAATCCCAGTCTTCTTCATCTCTGATGGTGGCAAAACATTCCTTTGGCTTCGGAGTCCAGAACTCTTGATATCACCCTTGACCTCTCTCCTATTCTTTATCCAGGCCGTAGCAATTTTTATTGCTACATAAGCAAATGTTGTAGATATGCTTTTGGTTTCAGACCACAGCAATAAGGCAAATATTGCAGTAACATGGGTCACACAAGGTTTTTTTATTTTATTCTTAATGATTTTATTGGGGGCTCTTATAGCATTCCACACATCATTTGTATCAAGCACACTTGTACACATGTTGTCATCCTCATTCCCAAATATTTTCTACATGAGTCTTTGGTATAAGTTCCTCTCTCCCCCCTTTTTAAAAAATCATTTTATTGGAGGGATCACACAAGATTTTGGGGGTTCCCAGTGCACATAAAAAGGAAAAAAATTATGCTTACACTATCCTTTACCTACGAAATGTGTAATACAATTATGAAAAAAAAATCTGAAATAGTCATAATTACCAAAATGTGACACAGAAAAACAAAATGAGCATGTGATATTGGAAAAATATTGTCTGTAGACTTGCTTGACAGAAGAAGGTCATGAACGTTGAATTGGTAAAACAAAACACATTAGCTACAAAGCGCAGTAAAGTGAAAGGTCAGTGATGAAGAATGTCTGGTCATTCAAAAGACACCCCAAATCTAACCACTTCCCCTCACCTCTTCTGCTAGCACCCCGTCCAGTCTTCATCTGTCACCTGGCTTACTGCACTAAATCTCATGGGTCTCTCTCCTACCACTGCCCTTGGTAGCACACAACAGGACCCTTTCACACATAAATCCTATCACGCCACTTGAGTTCAAAACTCTGCTATGGCTCACAATTGAAAATTAAAGGTCAAGTCCTTAAGCTAGCTTCCCAGTACTATTTCCCTGATGCTCTCCTCTCCCTTGCTCACTCTGTTCTAGCCACACCAGCCTCCATGCTATTTTTGAAACACACGAGGCCTGCTTCAACACTAGGGCCTTTACAATCTGTTGCCTCTTCCTGAAACACTCTCCTCTCAGGCATCTGCACAGACAACACCTTTACCTCCTTCAAGACTTATCTAAAACATCACCTTCTCAACAAGCGATAGCCTGACTCCACCACCTAAGTTTGCACGCACTTATTCTCCAAAGCTGGCAGTCCTGATCCTCACTCTTCTGCTTTTCCCACAGAATTTACCAACTCACCACACAGTCTATTACTATGTCATCGTGGTTCTTAAGTGCTGTTGAGTTCATTCTGACTCGTAGCAAGCCTATACTCAACAGGACAAGTCCTGCTCCGTCCTGCGACTGCATCAGAAGCGCTCGTACGTTGGAGCTCATTGTTGCAGGCACAGTGCCAATCCACCTTCTTCTTGAGGGGCTTCTTCTTTTTGCCTGCTCCTCTCCTTCACCCAGCATGATGTGCTTCTCCAGGGACTAGTCTCTAGTGACATACCCAAAGTCCATGAGATGAAGTCTCTCCATCCTTACCTCTCAAGAGCATTCTGGGTGCATTTCTTCCCAGACAAGATGTGTTGGTTATTTTGACAGTATAGCACTTCCAATGTCTTCACCAGTGCCATAATTCAATCATATTGATTTTGCTTAGTTCTTCCTGATTCAATGTCCAACTTTCACAGGCATACGAAGTGACTGAAAATACCATGGATTTGGTCAAGTGCACCCCAGTTGACAAAGTGACGCTCCTCCTTTTCAACACTTTAAGAGGTCTCCTGCAGCAGATGTACCCAGCACACTGCGTCATTTGATCTTGACTAATGCTTCCATAAACATTGATCAGGGATCCAAGCAAGATGAAAATGTTGACAAATTCAACCTTTCCTCCACTTACCATGATGCTATCATGATGGTCCTGTTGTGAGCATTTTTTTTTTGTTTTTTACAGAGTTGTAATACAATCCTTGATTTCCTTGAGCAAGTGCTTCAAATCCTTTTCACTTTCAACAAGCAAGCTTGTGTCACTTGCATATCACAGATTAATAAGTCTTTCTCTAATACCGCTGCCCCATTCTTTTTCAGATAGTCCCACTTGTCTCCTGATTTACTCAGCATACAGAGTGAATAAGTATGGTGAAGAAGATACAACCCTGACCCACACCTGCCTTGATTTTTAAACCTTGCAGTATTCCTCTGCTCTGTTTGCACATCTGCCTCTTCATCCATGTACAAGTTCTGCATATGCATAATGAAGTGCTCTGGAACTCTCAGTCTTCTGAAGGCTATCCATAGTTTGTTGTGATCCACAAGTGGTTGGTTATTTATTATGCTAGCTGTTTAACATCTACAGCCCTCAGAATCAGCACCTTTGAATTTACCCCGAGATTTCAGAGCAATACCTGGAATATAGCAGGCACTGAATAAAGATTTACTGAAGAAGTAAATAATATGGTCAGAGTTATAGCACAGCATCTTTCATGGAAAAATGGTAATGTCATTAGTCATTCATTATAGAACAAAAGAGGAAGACCAAGCCTATTTGATTACTTTTCATTGTGGAGGAGTACTGGCGAATAAGACGGAGGAGAGAGGGGGAGGAAGTTATAAAAAGAGAAATGAGAGGGAAAACAAGTTCTAGCTTTAGATATATTGAGTTTGAGTTGCTAAAATATTAATGTGGGAAAAATAATCTCTCACAGAAGTGAAAGGGTAGAGGTGAGGGTAGAGGTTAAGAGAAAGGTTTACTTTAGAGATGAAGAGATGCAAGATTGTAATTATGTTGAAGTCTATCCTGAATAGAAAGACTATAGTGTAATATGGCATTAAATTCTGCAATCTGACCGGCAATGTATTAGTGTTCCAATCTCTGCATGTGCTGCAGATTTTATTTTTTTTAATTCTGCTGTTAGTGTTAGTAGGAGGCACCATCTCATCGCTGTTTTAACTTGTCTTTCTCTTCTAGCTAATGATTGCAAGTATATCTTCATGATTGCTGTATGCCTGGACATGTTTAGTGAATTTCCTAGTCATGTCTTCTGCCCATTTGGATTGGATTATTTTTTCTTATTAAGATGCTATAGTTTTCTATAGACTTTTGAGCTTACTCTTTATCACTATTTCACCTGTGCCCCACGCCCACCCAAATCTGTGTTTCCTTTTTTGATATGCATAAATGTTGTAGTTCTAGGAGTTTCCAGGCCTCTGCTTTGGTGGAGTATACCTGGAATTAGAGTTCTTAAACATATCCCTATTTTCTCATGGAAGGTCTTTAATGTTCTAGAATGTATATTTAGGTCATTAATCCATCTTGATTTGTTTTTTGTTTAAGGTATGAGGTTTGGGTCCTGTTTTCATTCTTTTACAGGTAGAGGCACTATTTTTTTTCCCAGCACCATTTGTTGATAAAACCCTCCAGTTTAATGTATTTTAATCCTTTATCAAAAATTCCATTTGTGGCAGCTACATAATCTCCTGTCAACTTGAGAAATGGGGTGGTGCCTAGCCTATCAATCAACTCATAAGCAAAGATGCCTTAGTGTGGGCATCCCTTTCTCCTGATGATTCTGTGAACTCCTGTCTTCCTCCCTGAAGGTGGGACACATGCTCTCTGCTTCAACATTCTGCTGATAAGCCACATGAAGATAAGGGGGTAAAAGCCAGAGCCCTGGAGCTGGAGAAGTCACGTGGAGGAAAGTGCCACTGCTGAGAGGCTTCTATCAGACCTTTCACCCACTGGCCTGTGATCTTCTTACTTTTGGCATCATTGCATGTGCTGCATGTGGGTAGAATTTATGAACTAGTTTGGGACATATTGACTAATATCAAACTTATGGACTTGATATGGACTGGTCTAGGATGTTTTCTTAATATACAGTTACTCTTAGATATGAAACTCTGTTTTATACACATAAGTGTCTTTGGATTTGTTTCCCTAGTCAACCCAGACTAACACACAAGTGTCTTTAGATGCATGGTCATATTTTGATCAAATAGTCTACATAGCTATCATTGTACCAATACTAAGCCCTTTTGAGTATTGTGGTGTACGGGTTTGAAATCGGGAAGTGATATATGTACTTTTAAAAAAAAGTAGTAGTATTTTATCCTGTTTTCAACCCCCTTTTTATATTAAGTTGGTGATTAGTTTCTTTTAAAAATTGTGCTGTGACTTGCATGGGAACTCCATTAAATTCATAAAGTACTTTCAATAATATTGGTATTTTTACTATATTAAGTCTTCCTAACCATTAACATTTATAAAGTGATCTATAGATTTCTTTGTATAAGTCTTTTGTTATTCAGTTTAGATTTATTCTTATGTATTTTACCTTATGGATGGTTGTGAATGGCAGGATGCTTTTAATTTCCTACTTTGGGTCCTCTTCCTTAATATACAAGAATCCAATTGATTTTTGTATATTGTGATTGCTATCATAACATTTTATCTTAGCTCTTTCTTCTCTTTTAATGTCTATTGCTATAAATTGCTCCGAGAGCTGCTTTTGCTGTGTCCCAAAGGTTTTGGAAAGTCATATTTTTGCTCTCATTATTCAAAGGAATTTCTAAAATTTTACTTTAAAAAAATCATTTTATTGGGAGCTCATACAACTCTTCTCACAATCACAATTTTACTCTTTATATCTTCCAGTACCAGTGATTTTTACAATAAGATGTTCAATTTCCACTTATTAAAAAGAAATGTTGGGTGTTTTTCTTTTCTGGTTAACTTGCTATTTCTGTCGTTGATTTCTAATTTTATAACATTGTGATCTAAAAAAAAGGTTGTAGCATTTATGTTTTGAAATTTAGTGATGTATGCTTGTGCCTGAACATAACCACTCTAGAGCATGTTCTAAGAGCACAGTAAAAAAAAAAAAAAAAAGAGTAGCTTGCATGATTATTGGGTGAAATTAACAACTTGATCTTTTAGACATGTGGCAGACTGGAAAATGGTTTAAAGATGGGGGAGGCCACTGGTTTTGACAATCAAGAGACCATTGCTGGAAGAGGAATTTCAATAGCATCGTTAAGACGGAAGCCAAACTCCAAGAGCATGGGAGAAAGCAGGCAATACAAACTAGAAGTAGATACATGTCGGGGGGCTAAGTAGGTGACCAGTTTGAAACCACCAGCTGCTCTGCCCTGGCCAAAGGGTTGCCAGGAGTTGGTGCTGACTTGATGGGTGAGTTTGCTTTTTGTTTGGGTTTTTTTGGCTTTTAAAGAGGCACAGAATGGGCAGACCATAGCACTGTCTACGGGCTACAATGAAAGAAGTGGGGTAGATATTAAAGATAAAAAAGGCAATCACAAAATTGTATCAGGCTAGAAGATTTTATCAGACAGCAATTACTTTTCTCCCACTTTCAGAGTCAAGGCATCTGCAATGCCCAGACACCAGGAGAATGGCTCAGGTCAAACAGTGAGTCAGCAGCAGCCAACTAGGGGGGTGGGGAGCAGAACTAAAGAATGAAAGGGTAGTTTTGAGAAGGCTGGGACAGAATGCACAAAGATATACAGACACCAAAAAGGGGGTTACAGTAGAATTTAATTGTTCCGGTGAAATCGGAAATGAGGCTATCTGGTAAATGTTAAAAGAGAGAAGTAAAAGGGACTTAGGGGTAATGGCTTCAAATGACTGCTGAAGGGGAATAAATCTCTCTGTAACAACAGTAGGTTTCTTATCCAATGCTCTCCTTACATCTTCTGCAATACAGGATCTCCTACTATATTTTAAAAAGGATTTTTTCCTAAAAATCATGCTTTCTTGCTTCTTCTATGAGTCACCCCTCCTGCTCCAATCTCTCTCACTTGAAAATAGGTCAGGGCCCCTGTGCCACCCTCAGACAAACCTGCTGCTACTGCTCGGGGGCCAGGCTCCCTCATTCTCTGAGAACAGACCAGGTTCACTGACCATCACATTGCTTATTTTGAAATAATGCCTCAATGTAAAAAAAAAAAACACTTAATGGAAATTTATGGTGCAAAATTCACAAAATACCATATATACAGTAGTACAGGATAGAATTCTAGACTCTGTATGAGAAACATCCACTTCTAACAGACTCCTTAGCAAAATAAATACACAACATTTCATTTACTGGAGGAGTTAGTGTTTATTCAATAGGAAAGGTAGAGTCTAATTTCAGCACTGTGATGATAGATAATAATACTCAAAGCTAGCATGTTCCAGACACTCCTTTCTCCTTTTTTTTGAGAAAGCTACAGAACACAAGTCTTCTTGCTTTGTCTGTGCTTAAGCGTATGAAACCTTTAATTTGAAGAAAAAAATAAAAAGATGATTAAAATCTGATTCCAAGATAGTTTTTAAGTAGTGGATTGGGAGAGTTCCATCTGGATAACATTTTGGGGTCCACTAGCTAAGTTATTTTAAGCAACTCATTTACTTTACCCCAGCCTGTATACCTTAATATGTGAGAATAATAACAGAACCAACTTCACAAGCCTTGTGGTTTAATACTGTGATATTTATAAACTTTCTAGTAATGAGGGAACACTCAATAAATGCTAGCTGTTTTTATTGGATTATTAACCGCTCCCCAAAGCTGCCATGACCTACAGCCTATCTTCAACCCTTTCAACTTCTCTTTTCCACTTTTACTAGTTGAAATCCGTACAGGCCTAATCCACATGTATATGAATTTCTGAGATCCCCTTTTCTAGAAATGAGCCTTTCTTCTGTAAACCACCTCTGTGTTTCACAAAGAGGCCACACTAGTAATACATTATGGCTACTGAAATTTATCTATGTCGCTATTAGCAATTTTATCCTCACAGTTGGTAGGTTCCTAGAGGGCACAAATCACCGTTCTTCATTTTGATAGTCTTCAACATTACCATAGAGCTTTGTAAATTGTAATTCCTAAATAAAATAATTGTAGGTAGTTTAATTCAGAGAGAAAATTAAATTATGAAGAATATTGGAAAATATGGGATCATTGAATTGTTGATCTTCAAGATTGGGGATTTTACTACAAATCTTGCAATAAAGCAGGAAGAATAGATTTTACTTTATGAAAGCACTCATATTTTTAAAATACAAGTAAATATAAAGTATAAACAAAGTAGAAAAAAATCTAGCCTATACAATAGCAATGAGCAGTGACTTCAATAGCAAGAGAAAGAAAGAGAGGTCACACACATACTAAAGAGAACTCTGGGAGGTGTCCTGGACTTTTAACTACTGAATGACTAACTCAGGCTACAAAGGGACAAAATCTCAGTTTCCCATCAATGTAAAAAGAAACTTATGTGAAGAGAATTGTAGGAGAGTATCAACTATCTACTATATAAGACTAATTGTATTTAAAATCCACAAATGACTATGATAGGTTCAAAAAGGTAATGAGGATGATAAGATTAATTTAGCAAAATGTATCTCCCAATTCCAAAGGCCAGGAGGTATACTGCATGCAGAAGTTCTCTATGACACTTCATTAGCACCTGGTTGCTAAGAAGCAAGGCTTTTTCTCTACAGAGGAAGAAGGGGGATGGAGACACTGTAAGGAAGATTTTTCTGCTTCATGTGCAAAACTGGCCCTTATGAAAACTGGCAGAAAAGTTCTGTCTAACAGGAGGAAGTCAAGATATTTCAGCTGAATATTGCTAGTGGCTTAATAAATCAGTTTGCTACTTAGCAACACATGCAAACAGTCAGAACAACTTTCAAAGCCTTGGCAGAATAATTCCACTTCTGGAAATCTATTGCAATGAACTGTTACAATTACTATAGTTCAACACTTGATAGGATATTACTTGGTCTTAAAAGAAAGAAGGGGTGTAGAAAAAATTTTCAAGTGCTTATTAATGGACAGCATGGAAAAATTACGAATTACATTAGAAAATATATTAAATAAACACAAAACTGTACACTATAAAGTATTGGTTTGCATGTAAGAAATAGCTTAGAGACTTCTGAGTAACTTTAGAGGTCTACGTATCCATATACATATATGCACCTTCTCAAAAAACAAACAATGACAGTACAATTACTAGAATAGGAGAGTTCATTTTTTTAGTATTAAAAAAAAATAAGACAAAACAAAAACAGGGACTCGTCTTAAGATTGAGTGGTGGATGAAGATGCCGCGCCTTATTTAATGTTGTGAAAGACCTCCCTATTGCAACCATGCAAGAAAAAGAAATAAAATTAAAAGTAATCTCTTTGTAATGACATAATTTATATATAAACAGAAGAAATTTACAAGTATTACCAGAACTAGTAAGTACCGTATTTGTCAGACCATAATATGCACATCTCTCCCCTAAAGTGGGGGAAAAAATGAGGGTGCGTCTTATGATCTGAAGGTGTGGAACCCCAGAACATTTGTTTATGATCCCATGCGCCCATTTACTGTCCGCAGCTGTCTGCATGCTGTGGATTCTTGTGTGTTTGGGGGAAGTCTGACATCCTGGAGCCTCAATGTCAGTCAGGTCACATGATCAGCACAGCACATGTCTCCCCTCATTTGCTAATGAACGTGATGATAGCTTTTAATACCACTGCTAAGTTTATGCTGTTATATGTTACTGTGTTTTGCTTCATTTTAATAAATATTTTAGTACACTGCTACTATTTGGTTCAGAATATTTTTTTCTTGCTTTCCTGCTCTAAACACTGGGTATGTCTTATGGTCCACAAAATACGGTACATCGAGCAGAATGCAAGTCATCAACATGCACACATTAATCAACATTAATGTATAAGACACATAGCAAATTTTAAAAATTCTATTTACAAATATAAAAAATACAATTAATAAAAGACATGAAGTGCATGTGAACATGGAAAAGCATTACCCAGAGAAGTGAAAGAAGATAGATATATAATAAGCCTATGGATTAGACTATCTATATATTTATATGTATATATACTTATTTGTGGGCATCACTGCCCCCTGGTGGGAGTAGGAGACCCAGCCTTGCTCCTGGAGAGCTACTGCTGGATTTGAACTGCCAACCCTGTGGGCCGCAGTCCCGCACACAACCACTATGCCACCGGGGTTCGGCCCCAAATATATATTTTTAAGATAGCAATTATACCTGAATTCAACAAATGACTAGATTCAATAAACTTAATCATCATCCCATTAGATTAAAAAATGAAATTGGCAATCTGATTCTGAAATTTAAAGGAAAATGAAATTGCCTAGAATATTTAAAACTATTTTTACCAATTAGCTTTTCACAATTAAGGAAGCTGTTGTTAGTTACCTGGTTCATGATGATCCCATATGATCATAGTACAGTTAGTTACTCAACAGATTTTTCATGGCTGTGACATTATAGACCATCAGGCTTGTGTTCCAATGCATTTCTGGGTATGTTAAAGCCATAAATCTTTTAATTAATAACTGAGTGCTTAACAGTCCATGCTATTACAGGACTCCCTAAAACTCTCTTAAAATAAAGGTGGAGGACTTATACTATATGACTTCAAAACTTAAATGAAAATCTACAATAATCAATTGAGTACAATATTGACTAGTGAATGAACAAATTATTAATGGACTAGAAGAATCCCCATATAGTCCTGAACTTACAAAATCATTTAATTGACAAAAAAGGTACTAATGCAATGGGCAAGGCAATTTTTTTCCCCTTTCAACTTAAGGTTCTAGAATGCCTCAGTAATCATAATGGGGCAATTAGTCCCAAGGATCTCAAAAAAAAAAAAAAAAACCCAGGAGAAACAACCGGCAATGGTGGAAGATGTTCAAAGCCTAACAGCATGCACAGAAGAAACAGGTATTGCTCTGCCACAGGAAGAAATTTTCAGAATGCTGCTTGGAGTCATACAGCATATGAGGGAAAGAATGAAGAAAAAGGATGAAATCATAGAGGAGATAAAGACCATACATCAACGGGAAATACAAGAGCTTAGGGATGAGATAACAAAAACCAGTAGCAAATTCATGGACTTTGCCATCAGACTGGAGGAGACAGAGAACCATACAAGTAACTTACAGGACAGCTAAGCAGACATTAACAAACATAAACAGAAATCTAGTAAGATCGTTGGAGAAGCTGAAAAACACCTAAGAGCTATGTCTGACGCTATGAAGAGGAACATCACAATAATTGGATAACTGGAGGAAGACGCAACAAAGAAGCCATCTGCAAAAATAGGGAAGGAATTCCTGGAAGAAAACTTCCCCAGCGTAATGAATGAATGAAACCCAGGTAACCATACAGGAGGCTGAAAGAACACCAGCTAAACTGAACGCCAAGAAGAAGTCACCAAGGAACATAATAGTTAAACTATCCAACTTTGAAGAAAAAGCGAAAATCATGAGAGCTGCTAGGAAAAAACACAATCACTTATATAGGATCACAAATAAGCATATGTCCAGATCTAGCAGCGGAAACTAGGAGGAAGAAGAGAGAGTGGAGTAACATATTCAGAAAATTGAAGGAAAATAACACAAACCCAAGAGAACACTCTATCCAGCCAAATTATCTATTAAGATAGATGGAGAAGTAAAGAGTTTTCCTACACAAGGCAAAAACTCAAAGAATACATTAGAAGAAACCCAGCCCTACAAAAGATCCTTGTCAACCCAGTCTGGGCAGAAGAAGAGCACTCACCAAGCATAAATAAAAGACTGTCACATAGAATAACTCCATCCAGTGGACAACAAAGAATAAACTGCCCCCAAGATAGCATTGGTTTAAGGGCAGAAAGAAGTCAAGAATGAAACACACACAGACACACAAACACAGACACACACACACAAAACATTGATTAGAAAGGGAGAGAGGAAAATACCCAAAACAAAAGGCAGAAGATGATATCAAATATTCCACAGATGGAGGTGATAATCCTGAATATAACTGACCTGAACTCAGGCATTAAAAGACTGAGGCTAACAGACTGGCTTAAAAAACAAAACCCCCATCAATCAGTTGTCTAAGGAGACACATCTAAAGACAAAAATAGGCTGAGAATCAAAGGCTGGAGAAAAATATACAAAGTAAACAGCAATTCAATAAAAGCTGGGGTTGCAATCTTAATCTTGGATGAAATTGACCTCAAAGTACAAACTATAAAAAGAGATGAGGGACATTATAAAACTCTCACAGGAAGAGTAGACAATGAACCAGTAAACATTTTAAACTTATATTCCCTGAATGCAGGACCTGTTGAATATGAGAACCAAATGCTCTACAAGATGAAAAAGAAAGCACAGGCTCAACAATTATATTAGGTAACTTCAATACACTGGTCTCTGAGAAAAATAAAATAAGAGAAAGAAACTCAATAGGGTTAGAGATCTAACTGCCACAATTAAAAATTTGACCTGATAATCTAAATACAAAAAAAAGAAAAGAAAGAAAGAAAGAAAGAAAAGTCACATTCTTTTCAAGTCACATGGCACATATTCAAAGATAAATGACATGCTGGGAAATAAAGAGAATCTGCATAAACTTAAGCACATTGTTATCATACAGACCACTCTCTCTGACCACTGTGTCATAAGCCTGGAAACCAACAAAAAGAAGATGAAGAAGACAAGGGCCAACAATTGGGGCATGACTAGTTATTGCAAAAGGAGTGTGTACTTGCTCAGATCAGAGAGGAAATTAGGAAATTTCTAGAGACCAAAGAGAGTGAGAACATGATATGCCAAAACTTATGGGAAAGAAAGGCAATTATCAAAGGAAATTTCATAGCAATACATGAAATATAGACTTATGACTGATATGTTGGCACAAAATTTATAGCAACTAGAGCAGAGTCAATAGGACAATCCTTACTAACAGCAAAAGAAAAGAAATAATGAAAATCAGGGGTGAGATTCAGGAGAGGAAAAAGAAGAAAACTAAATAAAAAATTATGGTAATATGGCTAAAAGTTAGGGTTCTAAAAGAATAAACCTAATAAAAGAAAGAAGGGAACAAATTTCAGTAGCAAAACGGATATCTACCTGCAGAAAAATGAAGTAAGACTCTTTCTTATCTTACTTCTTGCATAAGAATAAACTCAGGGTGGATCACAGACCTCCAGGTAGAACCCCTAAACTATAGAAGCCTTCAATGAGGGCATTGGGACCAACTTGAAAACTTTGGTGCAGGGAATACATGGGTTATCGGAAATAGGGAAGGACACAAATACAGAAGAGGCACAAATTGACAAGTGGGATATACCGAAGAAAAACACATGTACATTAAAAGAATTCAACAAGAGCATAATAAGAAAGCCCACAGACTGGGAAAACACCTTTAATAATGGCACCTCAGACAAAAGTCTTATTAATAAAATCTACAATACTCTGCTAGCTTCCAAAAAGAAAAAAAATTGCCCACTAAGAAGGTGGGCAAAGGATCTGAACAGAAGTTTCCCAAGGGCAGAAACCCAAATGGCCAATAAACATATGAGAAAATGTCCCTGATTATTAGCCATAAAAGAAATGCAAATTAAAACGAGATACCATCTAACACCCTCAAAGATAGCCCAATTCAAAAATCAGAAAGCAACAAGTGTTGGAGGGGCTGTGGTGAGATAGGAACTCTCATCCATTACTGGTGGACCTCTAGGTATGTATAGCCACTATGGAAATCGATTTGACGATAACTAAAACAGATGGAAATTGAGCTACCATATGATTGATACAGCAAGACCCCTAAGTGGACATATACCTAGAAAAGGCAAGAAATAAACCACAGTCAGACATCTGTGCTCCAGTGTTCATCGCAACATAGTTCACAATTGCAAGGAGTTGGAAACAACCCAAATTTCCATCAACGGACGAATGAATTAAAAAACTGTGGTATATACATACAATGGAGTATTACGCAACACTAAAAAGCAATGGAGAACGCATGAAGCACACTGCAGCATGGGAAGAACTGGAGAAAATTATGCTAAGTAAAGTAAGCCAAGCATAAAAGGACATGTACAACTTGAGTTCACTGAGGGAATTAAATATATATATATATATATATATATATATATATATCTCACAAAAGGGACATAGGCAAAAAGCTACTGTATACAAACATTCTTGGGTGTGAGGTCCAGGTAGCGGGGCAGGGGCCAGACCAAATCCAGGGATACATATGGTAACCAACTAAAAAAGAGGGGGTAAAAAATTTAAAAAAAAGAGAAATGAGTAAAGGGGGAACAGGGTACTTACCCACCTAAGGGGAGGATATTGTTTATATTTCCACAGGAAAGGAGTGACCAGACTTCAACCTGGCACTCCAAGATATGAATGCATCATATTGGCATCAAGCAGGGAATAAGTAGAGAGGTCTGAGGGGCCAGCCCCAATCCCAACTACTTGGACAGGTGTCTTCCCCACCTCCCACCCCTATCTCCCCCAAAGAATTTACTTCAGAGGATAATACTGAAGCTACAGCTGGGAGAGGCTCATGTCTGATCCAAGCACATGAGAATAAATGAAGGGGGAGGAAGAGAGAGTGGAGCACATTCTGGCCCACCAAGTCTTGAGGATGATGCTCAGAGGAGCCAATACACAGAGAGGACCATGTGGCTGGCTTCACTATGCGACACAATATCCCTCACTAACCCATAGACCTACATGGGGACAACAGTGGAGACCCAGTGTGAGAATTGTGCCCGATCTGACCACACCACACCAAGGCAAAACACTAAGGGTGTGCAACAGAACAGCAAGGGGAGCAGAGCAAGGATGTCCCCAGGGAAAACCAAAATTAGACTTTGGGAGCCATCAGATGCCACGAGAAAACATTCCTAAAAGTCAACAAACAACCCTTGAACTATTTATAGGCCTTTCTTTTTTGTCAATGGATTTTTGTTATTTTTTCTTTTCTTCTGTTGCTTTCTGTTGCTCTGTCTTATGTATGTGCGTATTATTAGCTCTGCAGGTCTATCAAGATAAAATAGGCTGGATAAACCATCTGGAGGAGAAAACAATAGGACTACAGTTCCGGGGTGGGGGGGGGTGGGGGGTGGGGGAGGACATGGGAGAATGGGGGGAAAGGAAGTGGTGTTAACAAACCCAGGGACATGAGAACAAGTGGTCCAAAACTGGTGGTGAGGAGGGTGTCAGAGGTGTGGTATGGCTTGATCAAGGGCAGTGTAACCAAGAGGAATTACTGAAACCCAAATGAAGGCTGAGCATGACAGGAAAGTAAAAGAAATCAGAGGAAAGCACTAGTAGGCAAAGGGCATTCAAAAAGGCCTAAATACAGGCATATGCATATATAAATATATTTATATATAACAATGGGGAAATAGAGCTATGTGCATATTTATAGGTTTAGTATTAAGGTAGCAGATGGACATTGGGCCTCCACTCAAGCACTCCATCAATTCAAGAACTATTAAACTTGCATTCCACAATGCTCACCTTCCAGACACAATCTTCGGAAACAAATGGATGCATACGCATATGTGATGAAAAAAACTGATGGTGCCTGGCTATCAACAGTTATAGCATCTGGGATCTTCAAGACTTGAAGTTAAACAAGTGGTCATCTAGCTAAGACGCAAAAAAGTCCACATGGAGGAACCACACCAGCCTGAGTGATCACAAGGTGTTGATGAGATCAGGTATCAGGCATCAAAGAAAAAAACATCATATCATTGTGAATGAGGGTGTGTGTGGACACAATGTCCATCTGTAGGCGACTGCACATCCTCTTACAGAAGGGGACACAGTCAGGGGACACAGTCAGGGTGCAGTGTAGCAACAATGAAACATACAACTTTCCCCTAATCCCTAAATGCGTCCTTCCCCTTCCCCCCTCCCATCATGATCCCAATTCTAACATAGAAATCCGACTGGACCAGAGAATATACAAATAGGAACTGGAAACACAGGGAATCCAGGACAGATGATTCCTTCAGGACCAATGCTGAGAGTAGCAATACCAGGAGGATGGAGGGAGGATACAGTAGAAAGGGGGAACTGATTACAAGGATCTACATATAATCTCCTCTGTGGGGGATGGACAACAGAAAAGTAGATGAAGGGAGACACCGGACAGGGTAAGATACGACAAAATAATAATAATATATAAGATATCAAGGGTTTGTGAGGAATGGGGGACAAGGAGGGAGGGTACTGATACTAAGGGCGTGAGTAGAATGCAAATATTTTGAGAATGATGAGGGCAACAAGTGTACAAATGTGCTTGACATACAATGGATAGATGTATGGATTGTGATGAGTTGTATGAGCCCCCAATAAAATGACTCAAAAAACATACTCATCATAGTACATCACTGGTTTTGAATTAATTAATAAAGGAATTCTGAACTAATATGCTATTTTAAGAGGGTTTTTGGGTTTTGTTTTCTAAATTTTTAGACTCTCCCTTGTACCCAATCGCCCTGTCCCCACCATTTGGTTGATAGGCTAATAGTATGTGCATTATAAACCTGTCATTTGTTAGACTCTGCAATAAATAACTAGGACAACAGGGTACTAAGGAAATCTGAGAGTTAGCTTCCTATTTTCAAAAGGGTTTTATCTTTTGATAAGTTTAAGCCAGGTGCCAGTCAATTGTGCCTTGCTAATTTCCAAAACAAACAGAGGAGAGTGCCATGCAATTTCCATTACACACACTTCACCATTAGTCTCAGGCTTTATTAGCCTGACACGGTGCCAGGAATAATCGGTTCATTTCTCACTGAAATAAAATAATGTGCCACATAAGTCAGCAATGTGGAACTCCTAAAAAAATGTCATGTTAAAAGTGGTCATATTTTCTAGTCCCCATCAGGCCAAACAAAGCCATTTGCTGGCGAGCACTCTCTCTGGGCGCAGATTCTCACAAAGGCCGCAGGCTTACCTCATTGCTATGACATATGATTCCGGGTGGATACAAGTTTGGTCCAAGGGATTTGGCTTTGGTGCAACATTCGCTGGAGTCTTGCTCTTTTTCTTGCCTTGCTTCTCGTCTGTGACGTCAGCACCCGTTGAACACTCAGGGTTCTGACTACTGTAACCATAAAAAAAGGTTGGGGGAGGGGGGAGGGAGGTGGAAAGGAAGTTGAACGGAAAAGAATTGTGAATCAATAATGTACTTCTTTCTCTGTTACAAAAATAGACACAAACAGCCACCAGATTCTGCCCATTCCTTTCAAGGAATTTACTACTTGTTCAAACCACTGTTTATACAGTTTTCTGTTACTTAGGCCAAGAACATTCTTAATTGACTCAGCCTGTATAATTGGCATTCTAGTACAGAACATAGAAAATGAAAGGGAATAAATTAAGTAATAATAATATAATTTTTCAAAGCTGAAAAAAAAATTTAAAAGCCTACTGAGTAAGGAATGGAATCAATGAGGGAAAGACTCATCCTCGACATAGTGTGAGGAAATTTTAGAATATAAGTGACAATTCTTAAAATCCAAAAAGCTTTCAAAGGAAGAAAAATTAAAGATTGCTTAGCAAGAGGTTTTATCCAGCTTGGCATCAGATTTCTCCCGGGCAAACATCAGATGCCAGAAATACAGTGGAATCAGACTGTCAGAGTTCTGAAAGAAAATAATCTTTAAATCTAAACTTATATGTTTACCCAAACTAGCATTGAAGTAAGAGGGTAAATTTTGAATCCTTCTCAAACATGTAAAGACATAAGTATAACAAAAAAGTTCTCTGAATGGAATTTCTAAGGGCCAGCTAAAATAATAACAATTTCAAAGAAAATTATTATGTGAGCTGACAGAAATACTGATGAAGCCAAAAGCCATGCCATCTTATAAAGTTAAATAATTGCTCAGGTATAATGTGAATCAGATATGAAGACACATCCAACATTACATCCCAGGTCATCTGGAAAAATGTCTCTTTGAAACCATGAAAGGCAGGAAAAGATGCAATGGGAAGACGAAAACAGACTTCAGGACAAAAACTATAAAATGATGAATATAGCAAAAAGCATGAAAGGAAAATGAGACCAGAAAGCAAGAGGAGAAGAAAACTATGTAATAAGATACAATATATATTCAAATATATGTGAATGTATTAAAAGCAGATTAAGCAAAACTACAAAATGCCATCAAAGGATAAAAAAAGCAAAAGGTAAATATCAATAAAGCAATAATGCCTCATGACATATTAGAGAAATTAACTCAAAACTGATCAATGACCTGCAGGTCAGAACTAAATCCATAAAACTCATTAGAAGAAATGAGATAGGTAATTGAGGCTTCAAAGATCACGTTTTGACTAGGAGTTCTTAAATATGACAACAAAAGCATGAGTAACCAAAAATAATGACATAAACTGGGTGTTAGCAGAATAAAGTGTGTACCAAAGCCTTTTACTATATACAGAAACAATATACATAAATAATTGGGAACCATCTATTGGGAACTAAGGGAACCAGCTATGTGAGACGACAACTAAGTTAAAAATGGAGAAAGATACTGAATACAAATTTTTCTAAAGATATGCAGATGGGCATTAAGCACATGAAAAGGTGCTCAGTCAGTCACTAGAAAGATGCAGCAGAAAACTATGAGATACTACTTTGTGACCATTATGATGGCTATTATCAGAAGAAGAAAAACAACCAAAAAATGGCAAGCTTTGGTGAGAATATGGAGAAATTGAAATCCTCGTGTCTAGATGTTAAAAATGTAAAATGATGCAGCAGCTGTCTGGTTCGATAAATAAATAGTAGTAATTATACACCGAGGTACACAGCCCAAAGGATGTGAACACGGAGACTCAAACTAATACTTGTATACTGATGTTAACGGCAACATTATTTCCAATAGCCAAAAGGAGGAAATAATCTAGGTGACCATCAGATGAATAAACAAAATGTGGTATATATTTATAATGGGATATAAGTTACAATGAAATGTTCTGATGTTGGGCTGAGTCCCGGTGGCGCAGTGGTTGTGCGTGGGACTGCAGCCCACTGGGATGGAGGTTCAATTCCAGCAGTGGGGCTGGGCCTCCTACTCCCACCACCGGAGAGCAGTGATGCCCCTACCCCCCCCCCCCCCAAAAAAAAAAAACAGAAATGTCCTGTTGTTGTCATACCATGACAAGGATGAGTGTTCAAAACATCGTGCTAAAGTGACATGAAGCAGACCCAAGAGGGCAAATGCGGGTAGACTAGCGGTCTGCATGTCGGGCTGCTTAAGTTCAAGGTCAGCAGTTCAAAACACTAAGTACTCCAAGGGGAAAAGATGAGGCTTTCTACTCCTGTAAAGAGTTACACACTGGGAAACCCATGGGGTTACATAACCTAAAGTCACCTTGAGACTATTAAGAGTCAAGTGGTAGTTTAACCTGTCATTCAGGTCTGCAGCTTGATGACCTCATTTGGAGGGACGAACGAGATAAATAGCTCAATGGAGGCCAGATACACTGTTTCCCTCCAAGACATTCCTGTTGACAAGCCACATGAAGTCAGAGCCCTGGAACTGGAGAAGCTGCCTGGAGACCCACACCAGGACTGAAATGCTTCCACCACCACTGGAGCCACAGAACTTTCCACCCACTGGCCTGTGAATTTCCGGGACTCAGCATTATTACATGTGTTTTATGAGTCTGAAGAGGAATTTACAGGCTGGTATCGAACATATGGGCAAATATCAGACTGATGAACTTGATCTGGACTGGGTTGAAATGTTTTCTTAATGTAAAATTTTTCTTTTATATAAAGCTCTTTCTTATACACAAGAGTGTCTATGAATTTGTTTCTCTAGATCAACCAGACTATTTTATAGTGTCTGGTAGGGTCACTACGGGTCGGAATTGACAACTGCATATAGGCCAGTGGTTCTCAGAGGTTGGGGAGATACTGGATTAGTGCTGAAGGTAACTGGATCTCTGTTTCGGTTAATGAAAACAGTTTCAAAATTGACAGTGGCAATGGTGATACAACATGCTAAGTCTACTCACCATCTGTTAAGTATATAAATCTCTGAATTGTTTGCTTAAAATTAGTAAACTTTTTGTCATATATATTGCATTACCAGAAAAAAGTTATGAGAGCTAGAAAATATTGCACAGGATAATAATATTCCATTCTGAATATAACTTACTATAAAGATATATCAGTCATAAATCTTCATATACCTTCACCTGAATAGCAGGTGAAGCTTTTAAAACTTTTAAACAACTTGATCATTCACAGCAGGATGGCAAATCCATCGCCACTGAGTGGCTTCTAATCCTATCAGACTCGGTAGTTTTTGTCCCTCATGTCCCACCCCATACTGACTTTTGTGTGCTTAAATGGTCTTTTAAAAACTCAATCTGTTTCATTCTCATTATTGTGTGTGTAAATTTTTGTGTGTGTAAATTTGGGGGGATTATGTTTATATAGTATCCTGCATCCATAACAAGCTAGTTTATTTAAATTGACATCAACTTAACCTCAGTAAAAGTTCTATTTCTACATAATTCTGTTCTGCCCTCCTATCATCGTTGTAAGAATTTTTGTTATAGTGTGTATCCTTTACTTTTAATTTTATGATTTTTATGCTGCTTAAATTTGTGATTTAACTTTTAATTTGTGATTTGCTTTTAATTTCTTATGATTCCATGCTGCTAATTATATGTCCGAAATCATGTAATATAAATAACTTGGAATTATTTTATTCTTAAGCTCCCATTCCTGGCTTCTGGGTTGTATGGTCTATTTAAAAAGAACTCTTCCACTACCATGTTCTGTAAAATGTACCTAATGTTTTCTTCTGGTGCTTTTACAGTTCCACTTTTCACATTTAAGTTCAGGATCCATCTGGAACTTATTTGGCTATGAGAAGGGAGGTGGGACTACAGCTACCCTACACATATCAAATTCCTGCCAGTTATCATAATACCTTTTACTAGATAATTCATTTTCCCTCCAGTGTTTTGACATGTCACCTCTACTATAGAATAAATTCCATCTATGTTTTGGTGCATTCCAGACTCTCTTTTATACTATTCTATCAAGCTATATGTCAAAAGCAAACTGTTAATTACCATAGCTTCATAATGCAGTCTAATATCCAGTGTGGCTAGTTTTCCCTTAATCAGTCTCTTCTCAGAATCAAGTTTTTTCACATGAAATATATAACAATTCTGTTAAAACACACATGTGCGCGCATATAGATGAATGAATTGGGTACCAAAAGTAGCAGATCCCTAACAACTATTATTTCATGAATCTAAAATGTTAAAAAAAATTACCCAATTTCTCTTCTTTTATGTTGACAGGATGCAAAAGCTGAATTTAGTTCTTAACTGAAAATGAATGCTCTGGCTGTTTTGGGGTGAGGAGAAAAGAGGCAAGCCGATCTGCGATGAGGGAACAGCTATGCAGAGTCAAGCGGCCAGGGTAAAGTCTCCCAGATCACGTCATCGGATACCACTCCTCCCACATCTATGCTTCAACTGCTTCCTGTTGCAAGGCATAGCCCCATTGACTGTCTACTCTGTGTGGAATGCTTGTCCTCAGATGTCTGTATGGTCTACTTTCTTACTTTATTGAAAACTCTTTAAAAACTCTTCATCTAGCTATCCGCTATCGCATATCCTTGTTCATTTTAGAGTCCTCACTGGCATAGGAAATTACTTATTAGTTTACTAAGTAGATCAGAATTAAGAGTCCAAGGGAACAAGGAATTAACTGGTTTTTTCGCTGCTATATTCCCAGTGCCAAAACAGTGCCTAGGAAAGAAAATATGTAGTGACTGGATGAATGAACAAAATGGACATTGAGCATTTACACCGGTGAGTAGACTGGAGAGAAACAAGAACCAGTAGGCTGCTAACAGAACAGAATTATACACTGGGAAAATCACCTGTAAAATGTTCGAATAAAGTCCTGGTTGATTCTGATGAAGCCAGCACACTGCTGGAAGGATTTGGGCCCCAGTCCTTTCACCTTCTTTAGCTGTTCTCGGTTGATGAAGGGCCCGTTTTTCTCTCGCCATTCAATAATATTTTTGGCTCGGTTGGCATTGAGTCCTGCAACATGCCTATAAAATAAACCCAAAGAATGATGTAGCAGATGGGAAATTTAGAAGGTACTGAAAACAGATCTCATTTGAAGAGATATTAGTATTTTCCTGTGGCTACTGAAAACCATTGCAATTACATACTTTCATATGTCTCTAGTTTAACCAAAATGGGAGTTCACTAAAAAGTATACAGAATAATCATAAAAAGCGTAGAGAGGAGAGAAAGACAACAGAAGCAAAATAATGACAAAAACATAATGATGCAGGCAAACAGACTCACAATCATGCCAGAAGAATTTTTTCATAAAGTATTTATACTATTCCCATCTGCAAACCACGTAATAGTACTACCTAGTCCTGTTTAGCTTAGAAAATGGATTAACAGCAGAGGTAACAATGGATGCAATTATTATGCATTACCCTTTTAAAAACTTTGGTCTATTCTAATTAATGTAAAGAATTAAACTATACAAAGGCACCTAATGATAAGAGCATAAAAGTATCATCGAGTAGCTTTGTTTTCATTAGAAGATTAGTGTTTTCAATAATAGTTATCCTACAGAATTGGGGAGTTTTTGTAGCTATGGTAGAAAAGCAGCATCTTAAAATGCTAAGGGATATTTTCCACTACATCAGCTTCGACGCAAAATGGCCCAGACCTAGTGAATTCCATGGCTCATCTGCAGACATATAAAATAAATGCAAGGCTGTGAACAATATTAAAAAACCCAACTCCACTATATCCACAGAAGAAGAATATATAAGATGCAATTATACAATGATGGAGAGTTTGCCATGTGACTATGGAGACAGTAAAAATATGGTTAAGTAGGGCTGAGCCCTGGTGGCATAAGTGGTTGAGTGTGGGACTGCGGCCCGCGGGCTTGGCGGTTCAAATCCAGCAGCGGCTCTCAGGAGCAGCACTGGGTAGCTCCCACGACCACCAGAGGGCAGTGATCCGCCCTCCCCCCCCTCGCCCCCCCCCAATATGGTTAAGTAGACACACCGAACTCTCAGAATTTCTCTGTTGATTGCTGCCAGCATTGACAGTCATATGCAAGAGGCTGAACTAGTGGGGGTGGGGTGCGGGAATCTATCTGATGTGGTGGGAAGCGGCTCTTTCCCATGTTAACCTTATTTAAATTCTATTAGCGACACTAATGTACTCAATGGTTACCATATGTTCTTCACTTTAGAGTTGTAATATTAAAGATGATAATGTGAATTGTTACAATAGTTTTCTTAAATGATGTCTTCCCCTCTGACTGATTACCTAATGCTATGTGAACCCAAAGATTTTCTATACTTGACAACTTTATACACATGTCTCCTTGTACTAGCTGAGTTTAAACTGAATGGCCAATTAAACTCAAGATTCTGTGATCTTCAACCACAGACTTCTTGTCTCACCTTAACAAAACTTCGGAACAGATGTTAATGTCCACTCCCACAAAGCTGACACATTCTTCCACAATACTGCCCAGCGCTGCTTTGAGTAAAATCTGGGATACATCATGCTGAAAAGACAAAGATCAAATATCAGTCAAAAGTGGAGGAGATCTTCGCTTCTTCAACACCATTGGCAGATGTCACTGAGCTAAATCTAGAAAGCTTGTTTTCTTTCTCTATCAGTCAGTCAGGCACCCAAACTCAAGGTTGCATCAAATGGCATTGTAAGGCAGGTTAAAACACAGATTTCTGGACCCGAGACTGTACAGATTTTGATTCAGCAGGTCTGGGACAAGGCCCAACAACTTGCATTCCAACAAGTTTCCAGGCGACGCTTTTGCTCCTGATTGTTGGACCATATTTTGAGAACTGCTGGCCTAGAGCCCTCAGATGTATCGTTATCTTCACTTGCATATACATTTTGTCCTGCCATTCCTCTTAAGAGAAGAAAGCATCAGAAGCCCCGGCCATGATGTGTCATCAAATCAAAAATAATATTGCTTATAAGGGACTTCCAGGAAACCTCAGTTATGCACTAGACAACTAGGAGAAAGATGGGAGGTTCAAACACCCAAAGGTGCCTTGGAAAATCGCCTGTGAAAGACCAGTATCTTGAAAAACCCTGTGGAGCACAATGCAACACAGATGGGTCACCAGGAGTCAGAGTCGTCCTGACAGCTCCTGGCACCAACACTGCCTAGAAGGAGACCATCATGTATGTGCCTCTAAGAATGAAAATACATTGCCCACTAAACCATGGCACAATGCTCCCTTCTTACTTGAAATTTGTTCTTGAACAGTGAGACTTTCTTTTAGACTATAACCAGGTAGCATGCGTAAAGAAAAAATATAAGCAATATAAGTTCGTCAAGATTATTTCTAAAATTTCTTCATATTCACCGTCCAACTCTACTCACTTTCCTTCTCAATCCAGGCAGGACTGTCCTGTATGCTTCAAGCACACTGGTACTGCAGCACTCACAACAATCTTCCTATGTCTCTGACGCTGTCTTTCGAGCTTCAGATGCTCATTCTGCAAGCCTTGAGCACTGTTGCTGCTGCTCTTGTGTGATCCACAGCCCGAGAGGGTTTCTAATGCTGTGAATCTTTACTTAAAGTAGTTAGAGTGACAGGTCTTTTCTTACAAGGTGCAGCTGGTGGGTTGGAACTTTGGTCCTTTAGGTGAGAGCTGAGCAAAGCTTACCAGAAAGTATCCACAGAGGCGGCTTTGGACAGCAGCTACACTCTGTCATTGCAGATCTGTAAGGGAGCAGACCGACTCGCCGTCCTCCCATGGAGTGCATGGTGGTTTTCCACTGCCAGCCCTGTAGTTGTCTGACTGTGGTGACTCCGTGCACCAGCGCGCCTTTCCTTTAAAGACTTACATGGTCTGTTCTTAAAGGGCTTTCTACGTCACTGAGAGGTTTGCTGGCTGGCCATGTCTCCAGGATTAACAATCAAGCTCACACACACACAAGTCAAACTGCACCATGACTTAGCACAGATCCAAGAGCAAATGTAACACATCATTCACTGTAAGATATATTCTGAGTTCACAGCTATTAAAATGTGAGGCAACGTGCACCTAAAAGTGATGAAATGCGGTCCTGGAGAGTAAATATTTATTGGCAGATTGAAGGCAGATTACCACAGAGACTATGTCATAATACATCTATTCTGGCTCATGTTTGAGGAGCCCTCACGGCACGAGGGTGTGGCGCTCTGAGGCCTTTCGTGGAAGAATGATGGGGTAATCTGCCTACATCAGGATGGCAGCCTTGGACACCCACTGGGGCAGTTCTACCCTGTCCAATGGGGTCACTGTAAAAGTTCCCCCTGATGCTTGGAAACCCTGGGCGTTTTAAGTGGCTACAATGCTTGGTGGGTAACCGAAATGGTAGAGATTCAAGTCCTTCCAGAGGTATCTTAAAAGGAAGCTCTGGCCATCTACTTCTGAAAAATCAGCCATTGAGAATTCTGTGCAGCACAGTTTATTCGGACAAACGAGTCAGAGCTGGTTCAGCGGCAGCTGATGGTGGAAGTGGTCATTGCTCACAGCTCTAGACTGTGGGACAACATCCATTTCTTCTCAGTACACGTAAGTCGTAGGAATCAGAGTTACTTTATCACTATTTCACAGCAATAGAAGATGTTGTTGGAGACTGAGTGCTGCAGTAGTTAACTGAACTCAGGACACAGCTGACACAGATGTAGGTGACTTCACAGGGTTTCCAAGGCTGTACATCTTCACGGGAGCAGACAGACTCATCTTACCCCAGCAGAGGGGTTAGTACATTCGAACTGCACACTTGCGCCCAATGCATAACCCGCTGCGCCACCAGGGTAAACATAATCCTGGAAAAGATCATCAGGTAAATCCTATGATCTCAGTAAGCTTTTAAAGATAGTCTCTCTCTCTCTTTTTTTTTAAATAGATGAGGAGTCAAATGAGAAGGGGACTGTCTATCCCACCTCCAACCAGGAAATCCACTTTCCTCCTTCTGAACAGAAGCCTGGCTGTGCTTTATGTAGCTACTCTTCCTTTGGCACACATCATGTGCTTCCTGGACACTGAGTCCATCCCCAGAATGGGACAGTAACTGGTTAAAACCAGTAGTTTTCAAACTGTTAGAAGTGTGTGGAAGTCACCTAATCTGGTGTCAATTTGAGGATTAGGAGTGTAAGGGCGGGACTGAGCTCCGGTGGCGTAGTGGTTGTGCGCGGGACTGCGGCCCACTGGGATGGAGGTTCAATTCCAGCAGTGGGGCTGGGCCTCCTACTCCCACCACCGGAGAGCAGTGATGCCCAAAGCAAACAAACAAAAAAAAACCAAAAAAAAACAAAAACAAAAGAGTGTAAGGGCGGAGTTTAGTCTGTCAATCTGGAGATAGTCAATGAGACCTTTATGTGGGCATGGCTTTCTCCTGAGAATTCTGAGAAATGTGGTCATTCTTTCTTGGAGGCAGAGACATTATCTCTCTCAGTTCACTTCCTTGGAGAGTTTCTACTGACAAGGCTGACATCCTGCGAGACATCCCTGAGGAGAAGCCACATGGGGCTACCCTAGTGCCTGAGCTGGACAAGCCACAAGGATGCAAGCAGACCACTGAAGCCAGAGGAGCCACTTGGAGACCCCTGCCAGCACTGAGATGGTTACAGTGCCACTGGATCCAAAGGCATTCTACCCATCTGGCTTGTAATCGTCTTGCATTCAGTGTCATTGCATGTGTTTTGTGAGTCTGAAGAAGACTTTACAGACTGGTATCAGACATATGGGCTAATATCAGACTTGTGGGTTTGGACTGGACTGGGTTGGAATGCTTTCTAATTGTGCAGTTAGCTTTTCCATAAAACTCTCTCTTATGTACATATGCGTGTTTATGAATTTGTTTCTCTAGTCTACTGGACTAACACAGAAGAGACCATAAATACAGTCTGTCACAAGCATAATAAGTAATCAAGAAACACAAAGCACACACAAACCAAAATATCAAGCAATAAGAGAAAAATTCCATAGGGCATATTACACAAATCATTAGCATGAAATGATTGGGGCACCTAAGCGTACCCTGAGAGGGTGCTGCATAAATTGGCCAGGAACAAGCGTTCTACTCATAGAGCTGTCATCTGATCTGTGACACACTGGTCAATTTAACTGTGGCCTGAAGGAGATGTTGAACATTGACTTTGCAGTGTTGCAAAACAAAATACAAAAGAAGCTTATTATCTTTTAGCAAAGTTCTGATTTTTATCAGGGAAATTTAGATTTTAAACATGCAGTGTGTTTTTTTCAGAAAAGATATTCCCAAGTATGACATTTTTCAATTCTCAGCAATTGGCAGTACTTCTGAGTTTACACACATTGCCCACAATATAAAAACAACTACTTTTAAGAGAAACAATGATGAGGTGCAACTAAAAAGGCAAGTTCAGTTATCAAATTTGTACATTTTAAGAGTGTCAAAGTTGAGAGAAAATGCTGATTCTAATAAGCAGTCTCTGAGGGGAGGTGAGCCATATTTTAAATAGGAAAAAATAACTTTAAGACTTAAAAAAACTAGAGTAAAATACTTTTAAAAAAAGCAAAACTTACCCAAAATGATGGAACCTCCCACCCCCACAGACACAGACACTCTTCCCAGATGTAGTATTGGTAATAATGTCCTTGCTTAATGACAGCTTACCTTCAGATGATGAATTATTCCAGTTTTAAAAGTTCCCTGTCATAACCCTATTATCAAAATGGCTAAAGTGAAAAGGATACATGATAGTAACTATTGTCAAAGATGTGGAGCAATATAGATGGCCCTATACTTCGGATGAGAGTATAAATCATCTCAGTCACGCTAGACCTACAGCTGCTTACAACCATGTGCCTGTTTATAGCCTATTACAAAAACAGGCGATGCTTATTAGAAGGAGAGCACCTGAGTGGAGCATGGGGCAGTTGAAGACTGAGGTTCAAAGAATGTTTATTTCTTAATCTGGGTACAGATTATATAGATGTGTTCAGTTGCGATAATTTATTGAACTTTATTGCATCTGTTCAAAGAATTTATTTTGGTAAAATACATGCAATGAACTTTGACAATTTAAAGTAAAATTCAACGACATTATAAATATGCTTTGCTACTATCACTAGTGTGTATTTCCAAAAGTGTTTCATCACCGCAGAGACTCATTTCTCTTTAAGCAGTAACTCCTCATCCTTCCTAAGCCCTGGTAACTACTAAATAGACTTTTGTGGGTGTGCATTTGTCTAGTCTAGATAACTGTACTTTCGAATTTCATTTCATTCAACATGAGTTTTTTTTCCTGTAAATTCAGTGAAGCTTTACAGAGCAGATGTTGTCAAGGTTCATCTAGCACATATCACGGCTTTGTTTCTCTTTGTGAAAGGTACTGGTTGGGCCTTTATATTTTTACCTCAAACTTGAGAGATTTTTATAAAGGAATAAAAGCAGTCAATCCTATTGGGCAGCTTACTCAAGATCAAGATCCATATTCTGTTATTATACCACCAACAAACTTCTCATCAAATGGCACTTTTTTCCTTTTTTATTCTGCAGTACGATTATTTCATACTTGTTTTAATTCTTCCAGAAAATAGCTGAACAGGTAAGAGTGCGTTATGTGTGTTTGTGCTTGGTTAGAATAATTATTTTACTGTGGGGGTAAAAAGGCTTTCTTTGTGCCGGGACTTGGAAATACGACCCAAGTATAACTTCTACAAAATCCCGCTTCCTGCGACTCTGGTGGTGGTGCTCCTGAGTCAGGCCCGCCGACTCACCGTGACTGCACAACAGAACAAACACCACCCAGGCCTGAGTTTCCTGCCAGTCCCTTTCATGTTGGGGCCCCTTGTGACAGCCACCGCGCCAGTCCATTTCTTTATCTTTGCCCCTCTATTTTGCCTCGTGGGATGTATTTTTCCATCAGACTAGTCTCTCCTAGTGAGATGCCCGGTGTACATGAGACAAAGTCTTCCCTGTCCTTGCTTCCGAGAGGCATTCTGTCTATACATCTCCCAAGACAGGTTCCATTTTTCCACTACTAAGATCAACATTTATTCTCAATTGGTTGTCACCGCAATATTCTTCACACAAAAAACCTGGTATTTTATTTACCTGGGACCATTCCCTCATGCTTCTTCCTATCTCTTGCTACTGGTTAAAAGAAAAAAAAAAGACCAACACGCAGCTGGAAACTTAAGACACAAATGAGCTTTATAGCCTGGCCAAATTCAAATAAAGCAAATGTAGTTTCTCATCTCATTTCTACCCTTTGATTGACATGTGACAGTTTCAAAGAGTCATTCTAGGGGAGTGTGTGTTGAATGACCCATGAAACACAGAACTGACAAAAGATGGGAAACATTTGAGAAAACAGACGAGTGTGTGCTTAAGAGCAGTCCTCCCTCCAATCCCTCCAATCCAGTATTTAAGTTTATACACATCCTTTATCTTATTTCCTGGGGCTGCTATAATACAAACACCACAGTGGGTGGTGGATCTCCTCTTCATCGTGCCGGCTGGGTGCAGCTCCGGGGAAGGCTTCTTCTTTGAGCTGACAATCCAGTCCCTAACACTTTTCAGAGACTAAGGAAAATTTCAGCATCACAGAAATATTCCGTCTTTTACAAACCTACCTAGCTCTACTAGATTGTAGATAATTGTATGTATTTAGATATATGGTCTGGAAAGAGCACTACTTCTTCATCAGTACATTCCTCTCAAAGCAAATGCTTGCAGTATTAGAACTTTTAAAATTTCACAAACTATACAACAAAGACTTCACTGTGTCCAGGGGACACTGGGATTGTGGTGGGAAATGGCATCAATCTTTCAGCACTGGAGGAGTTTCAGCAGACACGCACACACGGTTGGGCGAGTCGTCATTGGGGGACAAAAAATAACACAGTAATGAGAGTGTCTCTGAAAATCCTCCTCCTCGGAAAAGGCATATCAGAGGTTCGGCTGCAGAGTTCTTTATTGTCAATATTTAAAGACCCTAAGCATTTCGCACAATATTAAAGTGTTCAGGACCGGACCCTGCAGCTCAGAGCAACACTGCAGGACAGGGTACGAGTCGTCCACCCTTGAGTGCCCCAGTCTCACTCTTTGCAGGAGAAAGCCCATCTTTCTGCCATGAACTTGCTGGGGGTTTCAAATTGCTGACCTTGCAGGTAGCAGCCCAATGCTCAACCACTGTGCCACCAGGGCTTCTAGACACTGCAAAGTCGGGCTGGAAAGAGCTGTTTGGGGACTGTAAGCTAAGCAGAGAGTCCCGAGACTGTGAAGAGCTGGGAGATCCAAGGTGTCCTACCAATCGCACTGAGGAGACCCTGCTGAATACTCCAGACACTCTAATGATACACCAGCAAGAACAGGTCTCAGAAGTACGGGTGTTCTGGTCAGGGCTACTCAAAATTAACAACGGTTAAGACATAGTTTTTCTAATACTCAACCCGATTCCTAATACATTCACTGACCACAAGAGAAATCCACTATCTTTCAAATCAGAACTCCATAGAGAGATCATTGCAAGCTGCTGTCATCATAAAAAACAAAACCCACTGTCATCACATTGACTCCAATTCATTGGGTTTCTGAGACTTAGTCTTTACATGAGCAAATAGCCTCCTCTTTCTACCATGGGCCAGCTGGGGATCTGAACTGCCAACCTTGAAGCTAGCAGCTCAAGCACATAACCTACGAAGCTATCAAGACTACTGTCGTCATATGGTGACGCACAAAAAAAAATTATTTAAAATGAAAGAATAAAAATAAGACTAAAAAACTATTGATTTTCCTAACATATGTCAGGAAACAAAGACTAGAAGATTTAAATGATAAGGCAAATAAAAAAAGTATTAAAATTATAGACCTCAGTTCAATACTTATATTACTTCTCAATGACCTAATGTTACAATTAAATGGCAATGATTGTGAAACATTATAATGTTATTAATAATAGACACATAGGAAACATAAAGGCACATATAAGTTACAAGTAAAAGGATATTAAAAAAAGGTATACAATATTAGACGAAGACTACACAAACTGGGTAACTTTTTTTTGGGGGGGTGACTATATATTTTTTAGTATATGTGCTGCTGAAGCAAACACAAGGGGTGACTATATTAAAATCAGACTAAACATACTTCAATACAAAAAGAATATTACCAGAGGTAAAGAAGAGAATAAAAGAAAGGCTCAATTTGCCAGGAGTAAACCACCACCTAAATGTATGTACCTAATCAAAGCACTCCAAACACAATGCAAAGTAACTCCTAAATACTTACCTAAAGCAAATATTTAAAATATATGACCCCCTCACACTGATAAAAACAACAATGGGGGGGGGGGGGAGGGGCTGAGCCCCGGTGGCGTAAGTGGTTGAGTGCGTGACCGCAGCCCGAAGGCTTGGTGGTTCAAATCCAGTGGCGGCTCTCAGGAGCAATGCTGGGTAGCGCCCATGACCACCAGAGGGCAGTGATGCCCCTCCCAAAAAAAACAATGGGGAGGTTCTTGTACAAAAATGATCACGGTAACTTTATTCCTAATAGTAAAAACTAAAAACAGCCGAGGTGTCCACTGCAAGCTGCTGTCAACATAAAAAACAAAATCCACTGTCATCGAATTGACTTCAGTTCACTGGATTTCTGAGACTAAATCTTGACATGAGCAAACAGTCATGTGCCGCAGTTTTTCCCAAAGCCAATGCTGTACATTATTTGATTTCTTGACTGATGCTTCCTTGAGTGTTGATTGTGGACCCAAGTTAAATCAAATCTTTGACAACTTCAACATTTTCTCCAGTTGTGTGGATGTTGGCTTTTATTATGTTGACCTCTAACCCCTAATGAAAATGTTGGTATTCATCAGTTAAGTGTTTCAGATCCTTCTCATTTTCAGCAAACAATCTGATTTCAGCAATCATCTGCTTATCTGGGGTTGTCAATGAGCCTTCCTCCAATCTAATACCACATTCTTCTTTACACAGTCCAACTTCTCAAACTATCTGTTCAGCATAAAGATTGAATCATGGTGAAAAGCTATGACCCTGTCACAGACCTCTTCTGATCTGAAAGTAATCATTATTCCCTTTTCCTATGTGAATGACTTTCTGGTTTAAAATGAGTAATGTTCTGGAATTCCCATTCTTCAAAATGTTATCAAAACTCATTATAATCCACACAGTCAAATGCCTTTGCATGGCCAATAAAAGACAAGCAAACAAATTTCTGGTATCCTTTACTTTCAGCTAAGATCTACCTGATAGCAGCAATGCTGTCCTCCCTTCCCCACGTCCTCTTCTGAATCCAGCTGGAGCCCCCGGCAGCTCCCTGATGATGCACTACTGCAACTGTGGCCAGATGATCTTCAGTAAGGTTTTACGTGCATGTGATATTAATGATACTGTTCGACAATTCCCACATTTTGTTGGATGACCTTTCTTTGAGATGGCACAGATATGGATCTCTGCCAAGTCAGTTGGTCATGCAGTGGGTCTTCCAAATTTCTTGGCATAGAGTGCTGTGTACTTCCAGCACTGCACCAGTCTGTCGAAACATTTCATTTGGTGTGGTGCCAATTCCTGGATTTCTGTTTTTCACCAATGGCTTTGATGCAACTTGCCTTCTTTTCATACATTTGGTTCTTGAAATGGATGAATATCAACCAGCTCTCTTTGGGTACTGTATTTCTTTGATCTTCTTTTGATGGTCCTTGTATGACTCTCTAGTCCCACAGACTCCTTCGAAATTGTAACACAAGGCTTGAATCTTTCCTTAGTCCTTTCAAAAGCTTATGAGATTCTGAGCGTGTTTTTCCCTTTTGGTTTTCTAACATTAGGTCTTTGCAAGTTTATTATAATACTTTGCTTTATCTTCGTGGGCTGCCCTTCGAAATCTTGTTCAGCTCTTTTATGTCAGCATTTCTTCCATTCACTTTATGTTTAAGAGCATGCTGCATAGATTCTTCGAGCATCCACTTTGATGTCTTTTTTCTTTCCTGTAATTTTAATGACCCTTTTTCTTTCTTCACACCCTAGGTGAGGTCTGCCCTATGTGTGGTCCTATTTCTCCCCCAAAGTGAACCCATTTTTATAAGTTTCCTGTTCACATACATTTAGGTGGTGGTTTACTCCTGACAAATTGAGCCTTTCTTTTATTCTCTTCTTTACCTCTGGTAATATTCTTTCTTTGTATTGAAGTATGTTTAGTCTGATATATATATATATAACATCCTTGACGTTATTCCATAACTCATCTGTCTGTGGTCATTAGTGTTCAATGAGTCAACTCAGTTCTTAACTTGGTCTCTCTAAATTCAGGTGGGATATACTCCAAGTCCTATTTTGACTCATTGGGAGTCCATTTTGCTTTCCTCAGCTTCAATTTGAATTTGCATATGAGCAAGGGATGTCTGTTCCACAGTTGGTCCTGTCTGATGATAGGGAGTTTTCTCCATCATATCTTTCACTTATGTTTTTTTTTTGGGGGGGTGGGCATCACTGCTCTCTGGTGGTGGGAGTAGGAGGCCCAGCCCCACTGCTGGAATTGAACCTCCGTCCCAGTGGGCCGCAGTCCTGCACACAACCACTATGCCACTGGGGCTCAGCCTCACTTATGTTTTAAGGAATAGGTATATTGTAGATAGATGTGCACTGTATATTTGTCACAACTCATTCTTTAACACTCAATTTCTTTACATTTTTCTGGATTAAACCATGTACGTATATATAAAAGGAACAAGCATGCCGCAACTTCAGATTCCTCTCGGGATCTATAGCTCTAGAGCGAGTAGTGAACAGTAGAAAATAATGGGAAAGTATACTCCTGGTTTTTGTCTGTGGAAACTGGTCCTAAAGTATAAAATGTATATTTGTATATATATAATATATATTTATATCTATAAATGTATATATATAAAGTATAAAAAAAACAAAAAAAAAAGGAATTCCTTTTCTATATACCCTGTTTTTCAAAGCCAGAATTATACTTAGGCGTATAACTTCAGTTATGGGAACTTAGGGAATGAATGAAAAAAAAAAAGGAAGTTTCAGATCTGGTGGTAGAGACGAAAGAACAAACCACGAAAAGATGCATGCACACCTATGTGGACTGCAGCAATTTCTGTAATAGCAAAAAGACAGAAACAAACAAAAGCTCCGACTCTGGAGGAATGGGTGGAAAAACTCTGGGACATTAATACAGTGGAATATTATGCTTCCTTAAAAATGTGAGTCTGTCAAACAGCTTAAGACGTTGACAAAATGTGAGAGCACTATGCTTAGCAAATTACTGAAATCTCATAAAGATAAATGTTTTATGAAACCATTTATTATAAAGTAAAATAGAGAAAAATGGCTTTCACCTCAAAGATAAGACTTCAAAGATCACAATAAGGCCTGGGCTGGGGTGTAGAAAAGCAAAGGAGTAGCAGAGTAGGAGGGAGGGAAGGAGGGAGAAGAAAAAACAAAAACTGCATATACACAATGTTTAATGGGATACTGTGAAGGATTTGATGAGATGAATTGTGCAACGACACAACATGGTTTTCCCTGTAAATACTATATTCCACATACAAAAGGGGGGGGAGATATGTAAATAAATACCCCCAATTTTATATGTGTGTGTGTGTGTATTCCACCAGCCACTGTGTGGGAGAGCTTTGGCGTCTGCTTCTGCAAGCCTGGACACCTGACGGGGCAGTTCTCCTCTGTCCTGCGGGGTGGCTGTGACGCGACTGCAACTCTTTTGCTTCCTTTGGTTTGGGTACAAGCTTGCCAGCTAGTAGTTAGGCTGCCTCTGTGGTTCTCAAGTCCTACGTCTCCCCAGAAGACATGAACCCACTTTTATAAGCTTCTTGTGATGATCAAAGTTCAAAAAAATTATATGGCAAACTTAGGAACCATGAAGCTAAACCATGTTCACATGCTACTGCCCTAGTGCAGAACCTACCTATGAACAGACCTGGGCAGCCTCTATCTTGTGGGGAGGTGCTCAGCCGTCCCCTGGGGGCTCTGGGCTGAGCCTGTAGAGGAAGAATCCATGATGGCCCCTGCTAAATGGAGCTTCCCCATAAAACCACGTCCACTGCCGGCAGGTCGATTCCCACACACAGCAATCCCCCAGGGCAGAGCAGAACTGGCTCAGAGGATGCCCAGGCTGTACTCTTTATAGCGGCAGACTGCCACATCGTCCTCCAGCGGGGCCACCTGGAGGTTCGGGACAGCCAGCTTTTTTAGGTTGGTAGCAGAGCACTTCCCCATCCCCACTGTGCGACATAGAATCCCATAATCCGGAGGCAGTGAGCTGCTCACAGCCCCGTTCGGCAGTCCAAGCCCATTAGCCTCTTGGTAGGTCTGCTTCCAAAAGCCCCAGAGATTTAAAGAGCTGTTCAAGTCTGGTCCAGTAGGGTCACCGTGCACTGGGAGCTACTGGACAGCAGCAGGTTTTAAAATCATGAACGCTTTGCTATAAACTTTCCAAACCAATGCCTCCCACTGTCCAATTAACCATAAGCAAATTAAAAACAGTAACACATCGGACTGTGCCCCAAGTGAGGTCTGCCCTATGTGTGGTCAGATCCAGGGCCTGGATTAAGACGTAATTCCGGCTCATGACATAGGCACTAGCAAATGCACACCAATTAAGCACACATTTTTGACCTGATGTAATACAAAGGAGTTGACGTTCCCACTTAGTAAGTCTCTGGTTTTAGGAATTTGTGGCTAAGTCATAAAGCAGACTTCAGAAAGATTCCGGTTGCAAACATTTAGTCACCCGAGAGAATTTTCCCTTCCAATAAATCAAAATCGCTGATAGGTCATCTGTGCATATGTGTATAAAGAGAGTGAAAAAGAGAGAGAACACCTTGTGCACCACCCAGCCTGGCATTTAAATGGTTTGCCTATTATTGAGGAGAAGGGAGAGAGAGAGAGAGAGAGGTTAGGCTAGAAGGAGATAGTCACATAAAGAAAAGGAGCTCTGGTGGCAAAGTGGGTTGACTGCTAACCACAAGGTCAGTTGATCGAATCCACCGGTTGCCCCGTGAGAAAAAGTGGAGGCTTTCTACTTCCTGACAGAGTCTTGGTTTCAGAAATCCACAGAACAGTTCTACTCTGCCCTGGGGGTCACCATGAGCTGGAATTGACTCAATGGCAATGAGTTTTGAGGACATATAGAAATTAAAAAAAAAAAAAAAAAGGTTGAGTCCTGGTGGCCTAGTGGTTGTGTGCGGGACTGCAGCCCACAGGGTTGACAGTTCAAATCCAGCAGCCACTCTCCAGGAGCAAGACTGGGCTTCCTACTCCCACCAGGGCAGTGATGCCACAAAAAAAGAAAAAAAAGAATTTTTTAAAAAGCGAGCCCTAGTGGCATAGTGGTTGTTGCAGGACTGTGGCCCACAGGGTTGACAGTTCAAATGCAGCAACAGCTCCCCAGAAGCAAGGCTGGGCTTCCTACTCCCACCAGGGCAGTGATGTGAAAAAAAAAAAAAAAAGAAGAAATTAAAAAAAGTTTCCATCAAACTATAGAAACAAGGTTCTGTGCTAACATTTCCAAAGGGAAATTCTGAAAGATACATATTCTCTCTTGCTTCATACATATAAAATACACATATGTGGTCATACATGCAGCCAGACAGAAATTTATTTCCACCCCATACCACAACAGACAATAAACTGCTTCCAGTTGGACTGGAGGAAAACCCTTTCCGGGCCCCAGCCAAGTGGGTGTTCATATGGGAAGGCAAGGCTCCCTGTCACTGGAAAGCCCCAGCCTCCACAGGACTGAGGCGGAGTCTGACACCCTCACTCCACACTCTCTCCGACACCTTCAGTGTGAAGATTGGGTTCCAAAACTCTGCTTCTCTACCAAATCATCCCCATTTCTGTTTTAGTTTTGACTCATGGTAATCATTACTATCTGATGCACACAGGTCTGCATGTGCATATGTAAACATTTGTTTTTCTCCTTGCTGTGCTCTGGTCTACAGTCTGCGCTCAATAAATATTTGTTGAGCAAATGGACCAGAGTGTGACTGGGGCATGGTGGAAGAGGAGGGTAGGAAGCAGCTTATAGTATTCAAACCAGAGTAAATCCAGAGTGGGGAGGCTGGAGAAACCTGGTGGGGAGGGGAGAGTACAGACAGGAGGAGACTGGCAGAGTGAGCAGGGCCTGGGCCACACAGGATGGCATCTGTCAAGCATCACGCTACTGGCCCACTTTGGCGGATCGCTCCTGGGTACAGGTTTCCAGACCAACACGGAATTCTTATGAACTCAGCTCTTCATCAGATGGACTGTGTGATCCTGAGCAGAGGTCCTGGCTAGGCTCTGCCAGTAAATCCTCATCCGGGAAAATGGTGAGGCGAGAACTGTGGGCTGTTTATGCTGCTGTGGTCATTTGTAACTCAGCAGCAAAGATGAAGACAAGTTCCTGTGCTCCCTCCAGTGCCCACTGATTACTGGACGCCTTTGTAAACGTCAGGACCAGTTGCATTTCATCCCACAGTGAATTACCTTCCTTTCTTTTTAAGCCATCATTTCCCCCCCAAAAGTCCGTTATTTGTCTTACAATATAATAATTATTACTATATATTACTACTTATAATAACTTATTAACAGTATTTTCTTATGCCATCTTTCTAATCCATTCCCATTGTTGACTCGATAGACTTAAGGACAAGTAAATGAAAAATAGGCTCTCTAAGGCTGATAAGAATTTACTCACTATTCAATGACTGTTATCCATGTTTACTCTGAACCTGGTGCTGTTCTCAATAGCGGGGGCACAGCAGCAAACATTTAGATAATACATACATGTAAATGGTCGTCGGTTGCCATCAAGAGGACTCTGACTCACCTAATTCAGTAAACAAGTGAAACCACATTCCTAAAATGAAGGGAATTATATGATGGTCAGAGGAAGTGGAGGTGGATATGGTTGTGGACTGGTTGAAGGCCTCTTACGGAGGCTGAGAAGGCGCCAACAACACAAAGGGCCAGAGAGAGCCTTCCAGGAAGAACGAGCAAGCGCAAATAGGGTAGCAAGGTGGGAGCAAGCTGCACTGTCTTGAAATTGAGAGCAGGGCAGTGGGGCTGGGCACAAAGGGAATGTGGGGAGACGTGGTCAGAAGTAAGGCAGGGGACACGGACCCATGGCTCTCCCTTGGACGGTGCTTGGTCTTTATTCTAACTACAAGCGGATAGAGACATTATCAGAAATACGTTTTTTAAGGGTCATGCTATAGAAAATGGATTAAAAAGATAAAAGTGGCAGCAGTGAATCCTAGTAAAAGTCTTTTCTGCATCCCAGGTTCAAGAGGATGGTTGTTTAGCGTCAGGTAATGGGGGTGGAGACGGAGAAAAGAAGAAAAGATGCAAATGGAGCTGACGATGCAGAGAAAGAAAGGTCTTTTTTCGTAAGGATAGATCTCTATATAGCTTTATAAATTGAGTAGACAGTAAAACCACTAATTGAAATGGGAGAGGAAAGAGTTTAGTGTTGGTGTGGTGTGTCGAGTTTTGCATGGGAAAGGTTAATGGAGAAAGGTCAAGAGTTCTTTGCTAGATATGTTAAAACTGAGAAGCTTATTAGACTTCCAAGTGCACAGTCCAGTTGGCAGGGGAAATAGGGATTTTGACACCCAGGGAAAAGGCCTATGGAGAAACACTGAATGTACAAACTGCCTAGCACCGACTAGTGGAGGAACAGGACGCACATCTAAAACCTTCCAGGTTGGGGATGGGGATGCAGGGCAGGTACAAGATCACACAACAAGAAGCAGAGGAAACGACAAGGGAAGTGGCGGCATGACTTGATTTTAAGGAGTGTAGCTTCCAGAATTGTCCTTATATAGATCTAGCAATTTTTCATTGGCTGCAGAGCTTGGTCTGATTCCACATGTAAAGCTCCATGGGAGAGTTGAATTTCCAGGTAAGAATTCAAAGTTTGCTACAGCTGTTAACACAAAGGGGAAAATCCCAAACATTTCAGAGGCTTTAAGGCAACAGTTCTCAAACTGTGGGTTGTGACCCCCC
>PVJH01019476.1:0-42684 GCA_004026705.1 Nesogale talazaci
CTATTACTTTGTCATGTCTTACACTGTTTGACATATCCCTTTACCTACTTTTCTGTTGTCCATGCCTCAGGTAGGGGGTTGTGGGTAGGTCTTTATGATAGGTTCCGCCTTTCTACCACACCTTTCTCATACCTTCCTTGTATCCGCTACACTCATTACGGTCCTGAAGGGTTTATGTGTCCCAGATTTCCCTTGTTTCCAGTTCTTAGATGTATCAGTGTGCATTTTCTGGTCTAGTTGAATTTGTAAGGTAGGATTGAGATCATGATAGTGGGGAGGAGGAAGAATTAAAGAACTAGAGGAAGGTTGCATGTCTCATCTTTGCTGTACTGCACCTTTACTGGGTCCTTTCCTCCCCACAGCCCTTCTGCAAAGGGATGTCCAGATGCCTGAAGATGGGCTTTGTGTCTCCACTCCACACTCCCCCTCATTCACAGTGATATCACATTTTGCTTTTGGATGCCTGATACCTGATCCCACGGACACCTCATGATCACACAGGCTGGTGTGCTTCTTCCATGGAGGTTTTGTTTTTTCTCACCTAGAAGGATGCTTGCTTATTGTCAAGTCTTAAGAGCCCAAGATAGCCAAGAAGCCAAAACTTTCATCACCACATTTTCCTATGCACTCACTTTTGTCTTCAGCAATCCTGTCAAGAAGTTGAGAATCATTGAATTCCAGTTTGATAGAACAAAGTGCTTTTGCATTGAGCGACCAATTAAGTAGAACTACAATATCCATCTGCTACCTTAATACTAAACCTAGGAATACATGCACATAGATTTATTTCTCTTTTGTGATATATAAATATATTTGCATATGTACCTGCCTGTATTTAGACCTCTACAATGCCCTTTGCCTCCTAGTTTTTCCTGGCTCCTTTTACTTTCTTCTTGTCCCACTATCATATTGTCTTTATGTGGGTTTCAGTATTTCCTCTCAGATATATTTTCCTTGATCAAGCTCTACCAGCCCTCCTACAGCCCCCTCACCATCGATTTTGGATCACTTGTTATTCCTTTGTCACTGGACTTATTAACAAGCTAACAGTATTGTAGATTTTTGTAATAAGGCCTTTGTCTGATGTGTTATTGCTAAGATATTTTCCCAGCCTGTTGGCTCTCTTATTATGTTCTTGGTGAATCATTTCAATATACACAGGTGTTTTATCTTCAATATCTCCCACTTTTCAATTTATGACTCATCTGTATTTGTGTCGTTTCCTATTTATGATAGTCTATGTATTGCTGCCTAAGTTGTCAGGTTTATCCCAATTCTTTAATCAATGGCCCTAATACTTTGGGCTTTTACCTTCAGGTCTGTAATCCACCTTGAGTTTATTCTTGTGCAAGACGTGAGATAAGGATCTTGGTTCATTTTTCTACATGGAGATATCCGTATTTTCCAACACAACTCGTAGAAGAGGGCATCTATTTCCCATTTGCTCTATGTTGGGCTCTTATCAAAAATCAGTTGTCTGTATGCTGATTATTTTATTTCTTTTATTCTTTTATTTATTTTAGTTCTTTTCCATTGATCTAAGACTCTCTCATTATACCAATATCATGTGTTTTTGACCACTGTGGCTATATAATATGCACTAAAGTCATGTAAAGCAAGTCCTCCCATTCTGTCCATCTTCTCAAGGTTCTCTGCTAATTCTGGACTTCTTCCCTCTCCATATGAAGTTGGTAATCAGTTTTTCCCTTTCTTTAAAGAAAGATGATGGTACTTGCATTGGGACTTCACTAAACTTATATAGTGCCTTGGGCAGAACTGACACCTTTACTATATTGAGTCTTCCAATCCACAAGCGTGGGTTATTCTTCCATTTGTTGAGGTCACTCTTGGTTTTTTGGAAGTTTTTTATAGTTTTCCTCAAATGAATCTTTTGTTCTTTTAGTAAGATATATCCCTAGATATTTCAATTTGTGCTTGGTTATTATTAAGGGTACCACCTTTTTAAACTCCTCTTCTGTCTATAGATGTCTTCTGTTTCTTGATCATATACCTTCTCATTCTGCCATATACCTCTATTGCTTCCAGTACACCCCTTGTGAAACTTTTGGTATTGTCCATATATAAAACAACATCATCTGCAAATAATGATAGTTTCACTTCTTGATTCCTCCAGGTGAATAACTTTGATGTGTTTTCTTTGTCTTATGCTTTTGCTAAAACTTCCAATACAGTGTTAAACACAAGTGGGGACAAGGGACTTCATTGTCTGGTCTCCCTTTTCAGTGAGATTGTTTTGTCCTTTCTCTTTTGATTACCACATTTGATGTTAGTTTTTCATATATAGCTTGTATTTTCTTGAGAAATTTAACTTCCATTCCTATCTTCTTGAGAGTCTTAAACAGGAATTGGTGTTGAATGTTGTCAAATGCTTTTCCCACATCTATTGATAATATCATGTGGTTCTGATAGTTTTTCTTGTCAATGTGTTGGCTGATACTAATGTTCTTTCATATGTTGAATCATCCCTGCATCCCAGGTATTAATCCCACTTGATCAAGGTGAATTATTCATTTTATATACTATTGGCTAGTATTTTGTTAAGGATCTTTGCAATGTTGTTCATTAGGAATATTTGTTTGTAGTTCTCAATTCTTGTGAGATCCCTGCCCAGTTTCCATATCAGAGTAATACTAAATTCATAGGAGTTCTGGGATTATCCATCTTTTTCTATGTTCTAGAAGAGTTTGTGTAAGATTTGTGTTGGTTCTTCCCTGAATGCTTGGTAGAATTCTCCTGTGAAACCATTGGGTCCAGGAAATTTTAGGGTTGTTAATCCCTTCATAAGCTTGTCTAATTCTTCTATTGCTATGGATCTGTTGAGATTCTTGATGTCCATTGGTGATAGTTTAGGGAAGGATTGCTTTCCCAAGAATTTGTCTTTGTCTGCCAAGATTTTGAATTCATTGGAATGTAGTCCTTTATACCACTGTGTATTTAAATTTTTGATTTCAGTAGAGTCTATTGGAATGGTCTCTTCTTTTGCCCTCATCCTTGCTATTGAAATTTGTTCTCTCCGTTCTCTGTGTAGGTTTGCCAGCATTGTGTGGATTCAATTTATCCTTTTACAGAACCAATTTTTAGCATAATTAATTTTTCCATAATTTAATTATCTTTCCTTTCCTGAATCTGATCCCAGATTTTTATTATTTCTTTTATTTTGCTATTAGTAGGATTATCCTGGTGACCATGCAGTAGTTTCTGGAAATTTTGTGCCAGCATATCAATCATAAGTCTCTATTACTTTTTCTTGTGTGCATGTATTGCTATGAAACTGCCTCTGTTATCTGCCTTTACTGTGTCCCACAAGTTTTTATGCACCACATTCTCATTTTTACTGATTTCTAGAAATGTCCTTACTTCATCTCTGATCTGTGGAATAGTTATTCACTCTCCAATTGTTTGCTCTTGTTTTTATCTTTTTTTGTTTTGCTTTTTTTATTTCCAGCTTTTATGGCACAGTGTGTATGTGTGTGTGTGTGTGGGAGAGAGAGAGAGAGAGAGAGAGAGAGAGAGAGAGAGAGAGAGAGAGATCTATATGACATCAATGCATTTAAATTTATGCATATTCACCTTATGCCCCAGCATCTGGTCTATCTTCAAATAGGTGCTACATGGGCTTGAAAAGAAAGTGAATTCTTTTGTAATCTGGTGAAGAGTTCTGTAAAAATCTATCTGGTCAAATTGTCTAATTGTAGTGTTTAGATCTCTAGGCATCCTGTTGAATTTATTTTCCTATAATCTATCTTTCCCTGAGAGTGGTGTACTGAAGTCATCCACTATAATTGCTGAGACTGTGTTTTATTTTTTCATTTTTTAGAGTGTTTGGTTGGCGTATTCAGTGGGTCTCATTCAGGGAATATATGCTTAAAATGTTTATTGGTTCTTTGTCTACCATTCCCTTGAGCATTCTACAGTGTCTCTCCTTAACTTTTTTTATGGGTTGTACTTTGAGATCAATTTTAGGATTGCTACCCCTGCTTTTTTAAAATTGTTGATTGGTTGTTATGTCTTTCTCCAGCCATTGATTCTCAGCCTATTTTTGTTTATAGACTTCAG
Organism: Nesogale talazaci; assembly: GCA_004026705.1. Taxonomy (NCBI): domain Eukaryota; kingdom Metazoa; phylum Chordata; class Mammalia; order Afrosoricida; family Tenrecidae; genus Nesogale; species Nesogale talazaci. Next base: position 4,078 of record PVJH01019476.1, read on the forward strand.
ATGTGTCTCGTGCAAGCAGTAGATTGATAACTTGTGTTTTCTAAGCCAGTCTGCTACCCCTAGTCTTTTATGCTGAGATCAGTCCATTGATATTCAGGGTTATGACTTCCATCTGTGGACTCTGTGATGTCATCTTATGTCTTTGGTGTTGGTTGTCTTCCTACCTCCCTTTCTTATCAGTGGTGTGTGTGTGTGTGTGTGTGTGTGCTTCATTCTTGACTTCTTTCCACCCTGAAGTCAAGGTATCTTGTTGGGTGTTTTCTCTTTGTTTCTCTCTGTGTGGGGTTGTTCTATGTGGTAGCCTGTTTTTTCTCCTCAGTGAAGGATATTCTTTTGCCCATACACAGATTTTTTATAGGGCTGTGTTTCTTTTAACATATACTTTTTGCTTTACCTTGTCTTACTTATCCATCTATCTTCATGGATAATTTGGTTGGATAGCGTATTCTTGGATTTGTGCTATTTTATTTCAATTTTTTTGTGTGTGTCAGGCAGAGTTCTGTTAGAGAAATAAAACCAGAACACTAGTAATTCTATTTATATATTTATACAGAGAGAACGGTATATAAGATAAAGGAACAATTAACTATCTATAAAGCACTACAAATGGCTCGGTGCAACTCACTTGCATGAGACAACTAGAAGACTGGCAATCCTTCAAGTCTTGAGGGCCGCTGAGTAGTCCTCTGTAAAGAAATTCAGACTATCTTGTCACAGGCAGCAAACAGCAGAGCAGGTCACCAACAGTCAGCCAGATGGCAGAGTCCAACATTCCTCAGGTCAAGAGATGTATACCCCAAGAGCGTGGCGAAGTAGGCCTTGAAGGAACCACAACTCACAGCTCCACAGTCCACGATTACGTGTCCCAAAGATAGTGTTGCTTGGAGATCAATGCACCGGACGAATAAGGCAGCTGTCTGGTCCAAAGATCCGAAAGCAAGAGAGAGGGTGGAACTCGCTGAGCCCTTTCTATCACTGCCCTTCAAATCATACCATGTGTTCATTGACCATGCTGTCACAACAGACCCACCAAACTTCTGTGTTCATGTTGGCATAACAAACCTACCCATCACATTTTTGGAATATTTTACTCCACTCTCCCCTGTTCATAGTGTTTGCTGATAGGTCTGAGCATACTCTAATTTTGGAGCATTTATATGTGATTGCTTGTTTTTCCCTAGCTGCTCTCATGATTTTCTCCTTCTCCTAAATGTTGGATAGTTTAATTATAATATGCCTTGGCAACTTCTCCTTGGGATTCAGTCTAGCTGGTGTTCTTTCAGCATCCTGAAAGGTTGCCTAGTTTCCATTCATTAAGCTGGAGAAGTTTTCTTCCAAAATTATCTCACTATTGTTTCTTATGACTCCTTTTTTGTATTGCCTCCAGTAATCCAATTATTCTGGTGGTGTTCCTCTTCAGAGAACCAGACATAGCTCTTGGGTTTTCTGCAGCTTCTGTGATGATCCTATTAGATTTTCCTTTGTGTTTACAAAGTCTATTTGGCTGTCTTGTAGGTCACTGGTATAGTTCTTTGTGTCCTCTTGTCAGTTGATGCACTCTGTAAATCTCCTAGTGGTTTTTGGTATCACATCCTTTTTTTTTTTTTTTTTGGCTTTAGGTTTTTGGGGCAAGCCCGGCCTTTGCTCCTGTGGAGCTGGAATTGAACCTCCATCCCAGTGGGCCGCAGTCCCGCACACAATCACTACGCCACCGGGGCTCAGCGGTATCTCATACTTAAACTCTCTTATCTTCCTTTGGTGTATGGTTTTTATGTCCACTATCATTTCATTCTTTTTCTGGATTATTTCCCTCATATCTTGAATGACCTTCTGGCAGTTAACTAATCTGTTGTCATTTTGAGGATTAAAGGTATAGGGGTGGAGTCTATCCTGTCAAATTGAAGATAGCCAATGAGAGCTCTGTGTGGACATCACTTTCTTTCTTAGGAATTCTGGGAAATTGAACAATTCCTTCGTGGAGGCAGGAGACATGAATTCACTTCAATTCACTTCATTGGAGTCACTTGACTGACAAGACTGATTTCCCGTGAGGTATTCCTGAGGAGTAGCCACTTGGTCTATCCTGATGCTACCAGACCTCTGAAGCTGGAGAAACCACAGAAAGACCTCTGCCAGTACTGAAATGCTTCTATTGTCACTGGATTTAAAGACTTTCTATGATCTTACTGGCTTATGATCCTTCTGCATTTGGAATAACTGCATGAGTTTTGTGAGTCTGAAGAGGGCTTCTTGGATTGGTATTATACATATGGGCTAATATTAGACTTATGACCTTGGACTGGAGTAGATTGGGATATTTTCCCAATGTCCAATTACCCTTTGTATCAAACTATCTCTTATATGCATATGTGTGTTTTTGAATATGTTTTTCTAGTTTGCCCAGACTAACACAGTCTCCAAGCAGCATTATGAAAATTCCTTTCTGTAGCAGATCAATGTCTTCTTCTTCTATGTACTTCATTATGTTCAGGACATCTTCTACCATTGTCTTTTCTTTCACATGTTTTCTTTTTTTTAATTGAGATCATTGAGCCTTATTGCTGTTTGCATTGTATCGTTTTAGAGGATTCAGGTACCGTGTTCAAGGGAGTCAAAATGCACTGTCTGTCTCTGGGAGACTCATAGGAATGCTTCTTCAATCTGCCTGCAGCTAATTGCACTGTGGAATTGGCATATTGCCTTATCATCTTGTGGCTTCACTCTTTCCCTAGTCTACCAGTATTCTCTTATTTGGAGGGCAGGTGGATGGTCCTCTCAGGAGGCACTGGTTGGATGTTTGTGAACCTGTGAGGATTTTGCTCTATCAGGTTGTCTCACAAGAAGCCATGATGGCATGGCCCAAGGCAGCTTGGGGAGCCATAGAGGACCTAACTCAATGGGAGTGCCACAGAAAGCTGGTGGGCTGCACAGTGAATGGTGGTCAGCATTTCTCTGGTGAGGTAGATCCTTATGAAGGTTGAGCAGAGGTTCCTGCAGCAGCATGGAACTCTGGTGAGTGTTGGCCAAACTGTCTTAGGCTCTGTGAGGCACTGTGCAGGCAGGAGGAAGTTCCTTCAGTCATGTGGGATCACAAAGGAGAGGTAGGAGATCCCCAAGCCACATTTGCAGGATTTTCCTTGAAGAAGTTGAATGGGATTTCCCAGCCATGGTTAATCACTGCAGAGGGAGGGAGGACATAATTTTCCCTGAAACACATTGGGTGGGATATCCTCTGGTGGAGGGTGGGTGGCTTTTCCCCACTCTTGGATTATATTGCAGATGGTAGAACTCTACAAGTTGGCTGGAGGGCTGGCATAAATTCCCTAGAGCAAGGGGAGTGGTCTGGAGGTTGGCAGTGGAGTGTGAGAGAAAAGTAAACCAGAAAAAGAAAAGAAAAAACAACCAAGCCCACTGAGACTGTGGTAGGAGAAAGAAAAGAGACAGACAAAAAAAGTAGCACTATAGCTGAGTCCCATTCCCTGACCCTGGGGCTAGATGGGTTTTAAACCTTTCTCAAGGGGGTGGCAAGCGGTGACTGTGCTGAGATTAAAGGCTCTTCACTGACTTCACATGATCCTGGCTCTGGCCAAGACAGTGGTAGGGCTAACACCCTAGCTGCCCTCCACTGTGGTAAGTCAATGGTCTTGTAACTCCTCAAAACTAGTGGATCTGTACCTACTTGTGTTAGTCCAGGTAGACTAGAGGAACAAATTTCATAGACAGGCATATGGATATAAGGATACGGTTTATATATTAGAGAAATAGGACATTAAGAAAGCATCCCAATCCAGTTAAGTACAAAGTCATAAGTCCGATATTAACCCATATGCCTGGAATCAATCTACAAAGTCTCCTTCCAACTCATAAACTCACAGGTCATTGGGTATAGAATTCCGGTGCTGGCAGGGGTCTCCCCATCGCTTCCTGCTTCCAGGGCTCAGGGTCCATCAACAGCATGCTGCTCCAGCTTCAGAGGTCTGGCTCCATTCAGGGCAAGGCTGTGTGGTCTCTCCGATGGCTCCTCCAGCTTCTCGGTCGCTGCCAGCTTGTCTTGTCCATGATTCATTGTCTCTGAGACTAACTCCCAACAACTGGCGGAGATAGCTTCTCATCTTTATGAGGGAAATATCGTGAGATTTCCCAGAAGTCTCAGGAGAAAACCATGCCCCCAGAGAGGCCTCATTGGCTACTCAATGGCTATCTCCAGATTAATAGGCTAGACTCCACCCCTATATTTCAATCTTAAAATTAACATAAGCATATGACTGCCACACAACTTATCATTATGATACACCTCGTGTGACCCCACAGTGTGGATTTTCCCTCTTAGTAACTCTCTTGCACTGATTTCTCCAGAGCCCCGATGGTACGTGTTACTCAGTCGCCATCTTCCTGGATGCCTATAATATTTTTAAGGGTTATTTCTTGCTCTATTTCTGTATGAAACTTAAACATAGATTTGGCCATGAAAAATCCAGCTGTATGGTGTTGTGGAACCCCTCTCCCATTCCCTGCCATATGTCTCTGTCTTCATGTAGAAATCTATGCCAGAGGAAAGTAAGTTCCTGACTTTCTTAATTTGTCAGGTTTGATCCTCATATTTTATTTTCAAAATTAAGTCATTTTTTCTGACAAAATTAAAATATAGAATCATAAGTTACATTTCTCAAACAATAGTTTGACACATGCAAGACCTTCTGTGTTTTGGCTTAAAGTAACTTTCACCTTTTAAGTGCTATGGGGGGTGGAGAGAAGGATATGTGTGTAAAGAACTTTTTATTTTCTATCTACAAAGTCATGGAAATCTTCATTTCACCAAAAAATTGTCAAACACAAGGCTATTCTTTCTTGACTGTCCCTGCCCCCATTTTGGGTTACTAATTTCTATATTGCTCACTTACATAAACCCAATGCTCTGAGGAGACAATCATATTTTTTGACATGAGAAATCTTCACTCCAGTGGGAACACTGTGGAGTCTGTATTCATAAGCAAAGTCAAATCAAGACAGCCATCCATAAAGTCTGCAGCAATATAATCCAGTTAACAGACTCAAATACTTTCTCTTCATCTGGTTGGGTCTGGTTTATTCAATGTGGGCTGTCTTACTTAGCTTCACCAGGGTATCCTTTGGGTTCCTTCCCTTGAAACCATGATCTCATCACAAATTCTTAACAAGCCTAGCCCTCTTGTGCTAGGTCATGAGCTTCAGATCAGTCAACCCACTGTCATCTACTCTTTTTCCTGTGAACCAAGTCCACAATATCAGTAGCCAAACTCATCCCATCTCTTTATTGCTGCATATCTCTCACTTCCACTCAGAGAGTAGATTTAGGTGGTCACATAGCAAGCATTTCAGCCACAGGACTGTTTATCATTCAGTCCTAGAGAGGAGTTTTCTTCATGACTCCAGATTTTTGCAGGTTATGGCACAAACCACTGGTTCAAAATTCTAAACTCCAAATAGGTCTTTTTTCCCTTCAATCTGTCAATCTTGCTCCTTGGCAGATATCTTGTAATTCAAATATCCTCAGTACTTCAAAACAGTGGGTTAGGTTTATCACTTCAGAGACCACTTTCTAGACATGACCTAAACCCATTTAGGATCAAATTAAGGCTTGAGGCAAGTAGGTTTACAAGCTCTCTATTTTTGTACTTCCCCAAATCATTTCTGTCAATCTTCATATCAATATTAATAAAGGAAATCTGTATAAACAAAGTTGAATCAGATAATAAATTCAATTCTTTTTTTTGTTTTGCTTTGTTTGATTTTGTGGGCATCACTGCCCCCTGGTGGGAGTAAGAGGCCCAGCCTTTCTTCTGGAGAGCCGCCCCTGGACCTGAACTGCCAACCCTGTAGTAATTTCTACCCCTGAGATCAAAATATACATTAATAAAATTCATTTTCTCCACTTCATATAAGAATAACCAAAGAAAATATTTAAACAAAATAATCAAAATTTTAACTTCCCATATTGTTTCCAGAAAACAGCTCTGTAAGCTGCAAGAACATATCTGACTTCTGGCTAGCCAAAGAAGAAACACTACCATGAGGCAGAAATCAAACAAACATCTACTCTTCATTATTGTGATTTGTTTCTCCAGTACCCCACTCTCAAGGTACCATGATGTGTTAGTCCAGGTAGACTAGAGAAACAAATTAATAAGCATGCATATGTATATAAAAGAGAGCTTTATATACAAGGGCAATTGAACATTGAGAAAACAACCCAGCCCACTCCAGATCAAGTCCATAAGTTCAATATTAGCTCATATATCTGACAGCAATCTATAAAGTCCTCTTCAGACTCATGAAACACATGCAATGATGCCTAATATAGAATACCACAGGACATGGAGTATAAAAGCTTTGGTTTCAATTGCGTTGTTAACATTTCAGCTCTGGCAGGGGCTCTGCATGGCTTCTCAGCACCTAGAGCTGCATCGGAGTGGGTCCATGTGGCTTCTCCCCAGGGTTGTCTTGCATGAAGTGAGCCTTGTCATTCCAGTGTATTCAAAGGAGTGAAAGAGTGTCTCTTGCTTCCAAGTAGGAAGCACCAGATTTCCTGGAATTCTCAGGCTAGAAGGCCACACACACACAGAGATCTCATTGGCTATCTCTAGATTGACAGGCTAGATTCTACCCCTATACTCTTAATCCTCAAATTGACACCAGATTAGGTGACTGCCAGAAATGCAAATGGTCTTCATGATTGCGGCAATATTTTGCTTGCTGATATTAGAAGTTCTGATGTGTGTGTGTGTGTGTGTGTGTTATGTGTGAGCACATGAGTTTGGTTGGGATGAGTACTTAGGTGTACTGCTTAGATATACTGCAGGATGAACAGATGACAATCTAGAATTTTTGTTGGATATCTCCAGTTACCTGCTTCAATGAATTTTGTCTCAGATATTTTAGCCTCTATATAAAAGAAAAGCTGATCTCATGTCTATGATTAAAACACTTACTGCATAGTTTCCATATCTGTTTAAGAAAGTGGATATAACCAAAACAAATATGTGTAAATGCAGCCATCAAATTCATTCCAAATCTTAGCAAACCTAAAGGACAAGTATACCCAATCTTTGGGGCTTCTGAGATGTTTAAGATATACAGAAGCAAATATCTTTTGCCAACAGAGGAGCTAATGGATACCTACCAAGGGGGGGAATAAACTCCTCACATTTGAAGAATTAGCTAGTGAAAATGTTAAGAATGACAGTACAATGTTTTCTCATAGTGTGCCAGAAGATCAACTCTTCAGGATGGAAAGCACTTGAATTACAGTGAACCTTATCAATGTTGAGGGAGCAAAGCTTTGGGAGGGATTCCTCTGCCAATCAGTCACAATGCACAAATGAAGAGAAACATCAGTAAACATCCTCTATTTACTAGAATATTTAATATGAGAACTATATAAACCTTACCCTTGAGGTATGTACAGTAGGGAAGGGGGCAAAGGGAGACATTAGACAGTGTACAATATGAAAAAATATATAAATTATCAAGGGTTTATGAGGGAGGGGAGGTGGAAGGAGTAGAAAAAGGAGGAGCCAACACCAAGGGCTTAAGTAGAAAGGAAATGTATTAAGAAGGATGATGGCAACTAATGTACAAATGTGCTTTGCATACAATGGATGTATGTACAGATTGTGATGAGTTGTATGAAATGATTGTTTAAAAACTATAATTAGAGGAAATCATTGTTAGAGGCCATTTATAAATAAGCAGAAGGAAACACTGACTACTCTTATGCTATCCTCACAATTGCTGTTATGGTTGAATGCAGTTTTGTAACGTCTGTGTCAATCCATCTCATCCGGGTTCTTCTTAGTTTTAGAGTCCCTTCTACTTTACAAAGGATTTCATTTTACAATTATTATGGATGTTTTAGTTAAAAATAAAGTCAAGTATATGTATATGTGTGTATATATATATATGCCATGCCACTTGTTAAATAGCATATACAAGTCCTCTCTCTCTTTAAAGTGTTTGTGGTAGCTACACAATTTCATGTCGACTTGATAAGTGCAAGTTTGGAGTCTGTCAATAAGGCTACAACCTGATGATTCCTTCTTGTTGGCATGGCCTTCTAATAAAGATTCTGGGAATTTCCTCTCTTTATACCTGGAGGTGGATCACACATTTTCTATCTGCATCACTTTCCTGTTGCCAAGCCACGTGGAGCCACAGTGAGACCCAAATGAGTCATGCCATAGAGACCTGCGACAGGCTGTAATACTTCCACATCCATTTGATCGGCAAAGCATTCCACCCACCAGTCTGTGATCTTCCTGGTTTCTGCACTATTACATGTGGTTGTGTGAGTCTGAAGAGAGATTTGTGGATTAATATTGGATTTATAGGCTAATACTTGATTTATGAGCTAACATCAGATTTATGGGTTTGATGTGGACTGGACTGGGATGTTTTCTTCATATACAATTGCTCTTTGATATAAAGCTCTGTCTCTCCTATGCATGAATGTCCCTGGATTTGCTTCTCTCGTCAACCTAGTCTCACATGGTTCTAGTGAGGAAACATGTTACTTTGATGACTAAGATGGGTTTGACAAAAGCTTTGACATTTCCAATAGCTTCATATGAATGTGAAAGCAAGATGTTGAATAAGAATTATGGAAGAAATATATTGTTGTCAATATACAGTGAAAATACCATAGAATGCTAAAAAAACTAATATGTATAAGTAGAAAAAAAAGTATAGCCTTAGAAAAAGGGACAATGAAACTTTTTCTTATGTATCTTGTACACATTATCAGAAAATAACAGTCCCTGGAAAGTGCATCAGATTTGTGAAAGCAGAGACTAAAGGAAAAAAAAAAGAGAGAGAACCTGGGATTAGATGGAATGACACACTGGCACAGTGGCTGCAACAATGAGAATAATAACAATAGTAAGGAGGTGTGTTAGTCTGAGTAGACTAGTCTGGCAGTCATGAACTCATGTCAGTTTCATGATTGGGAATGTAGGGGTGGAGTCTGTCAATCTGGAGATAGTAAATAAGACCACAGCCAATAAGCTGTGGGCATAGCTTTCTTGGAGATTTCTGGGAAATCTCATGATATTTCTCCCATGGAGGTGAGAGACTACAGACTCAGTTCCTTGGAGAGACTTTATTAACAAGACAACATGACAGCAAGTTATAGATCCTGATCCCTGGAGAAGACACTGGAGAAGACACATGGGCTTACTCTGATGGAAGCAGACCTCTGGGGTGGAAGAAGCCACATGGAGACTCTTGCCAGTGCTGAGATGCTTGGGAGGCCACAGGGAGACCCCTGCCAGCACTCAGATGTTCCTACCATCCCCGGATACACAAGACTCTGCACCCACTGACTCATGACTGTCCTGGTGTCATTGCATGTGCTTCATGAGTCTGAGGAAGACTTTATTTATTGGCATTGGACATATGGGCTAACATCAGACTTATGGAATTAGACTGGACTAGGTTGGGATGTTTTCTCAATGTTCCATTCATTCCTCTTGTATATAAACCTCTCCCTTATATACATATGTGTGTTTATGAAATTGTGTCTCTAGAGACACACAGATAGAGAAACAAATTGATGTACACTCAACAGTGTATAAGAACGAGTTGTATATACAAGAACAAATGAATCTGAGAAAACATACCAGCCCAGTCTAGATCAATTCCATAATTCTGGTGTTAGTCCATATGGCTGCTACCAATCTATAAATTCCTTTTCAGATTCCTGAAACACATGTAATGATGCTGAATACAGGAAGATCACAGGTCAAGGGCTGGAAAATTTTGTGGATACAGTGTTGATGTAAGCATCTCAGGCCTGGCAGGTGTCTCCACGTGACTCCTTTGGCTCAGGGGCTCTAGTACAGTCTGTGTTTCTTGTCAGCTGCACTGTCTCCCAGGGAGTAAGCAAGTGAACCTCCTACAATAAGCTATCTTTTTATTATCTCCAAGTGAGGTCATAAACTTGTGACCTGGTTGACAGGCTAAAGTCAACCCCTTCACTTGTAAGCCTCAAATTGAGAACAGCATAAGTAACTACCTCAGGATGGCACAGAACTAGGCAGCTTTCATTCTGCTGTATACAGGGTCATTGTGAATTTAATCCAACTTGTGGACACCTCACAAAATAGAAACAAAAATCGATTTTGACTTCTAGGTAGTTAGAGGATGTCAGTAGGGATTGGATATCTTCTTAGAGCATTGAAAATATACAATCTAATATTATAATGGTACACGGATGACATTACGCATGTTCACCCTCATGTGAACAGTTGACATTATGCTTCTGTTAAAACCATAGGTCCCAATGGCATATAAGCATAAGTAATGAGGTCTAGTCTATAGACTTCAGAATTAATATTATTCATGAAGTAAGATAAATGTACCAAAGTATTACAAGATACTGATAATAGTATTTGAATGATGTGGTACAGATGGCATGTAAAAATTCTTTGTGCTTTGCATAATTTTGTTTCATAGCTAAGAGTGCTTCAGAAACAAACTTTTTACAAATGCACTTAAAATAACAGGTATTTTGAATATAGAAGGACTACACAGATTCACTGCCCATAGAAAATTGGTTGACTGTGATAGATAGGTTTGTTATGCCAACATGGCCAAAGAAGATAGGTCAGTTTGTTGTGGCAACATAGTCAATGAACACGTGAGATCAATCGAAGGGCGGAGATATAAATGGTTTGATAAACCTCATCTTTCTCTCTCTTGCTCTTGGATCTTCGGAGCAGCCCACTCCCTTGCTTGCCCTGTGCCTTGATTCACAAGCTAAACTAATGTGAGATACCTAATCCATGGACTGTATTGCTGTGAATTGAGGTTCCTTCAATACCTACTTTACCATGCCACTGGAATATCCATCCCTGGAGCTGGAGAGGATGGGACCCTCTCATCAGGCTGACTGTTGGTGGCCTGCCGCGTTGTTTGCTGCTTGTGGCCAGATAGCCTGAATTGCTCTACAGAGGACTCTCCAGTAGCCCTTCGGACTTGAAGCATTGCCAGTGTCTTAGCTTTCACACAGAAGTGAGTTGCACTGAGCCATGTATACCGTTTCATAGTTCAGTTAACTATTTCTTATGTTAGATATCTTTCTATCTATATAAATATATATAGAGAGAATAAGTGTCCTGCTTTTGTTTCTCTAGCAACCCCTGTCTAACACGTTGAAATTCTCCAATGTGAAATATGATTATATAATCAAAACCATTTTTGTCAAAAGCGGAATTCCAAGCTGCACTGAAGCCATAGTTAAAAACAAAACTAATTATATCTTAGTAGAAGTGATTGTTTAATCATATACCACATAAAAGTCATAACTTAATTCACTTTTTGAGTTTTGGTAAGATTAGAGATCTGTGAGCTTAAAATATTTGTTTTGGTAACTGTATGTCCTTTGGCCTCTTTGCATGCACCACAATCTATCTAATCCATTTTTTCACCCCCTGTGTGTATAAGTTAGATTTGTAATGATCTTTGTAATTTCATTGATTTTAAAAGTTATGTATTATGGGTTTTTCATTTTTCAGGATCTTTAACATTGGGCACCTCTAAAAATTGAATTACCTATTAAAGTAAAAAAAATAGATTGATACACAATTGCTATGGCTTGTGGAATCCCCATGAGCTGGAAATGACTAGATGGCTATCAATTTATAAGAAGGATTCACTACTGAGTCTTTTCAGAGAAAGATCCGCTTTGCTCATAAAACCCAGATAAAATTATACATGTAGAAAAATAAAATAAAATTATACATGTAGAAAAATAAAATAAATTCCAAGTGTTAGTGCAAACATTCCATTAACTTTATGTTCTATTTTTGTGTGAATTTTATGAGATTTGGTTGCATACATATGTACTCTTGTATTCATTCTATAAAATTCCCTCATTAAGCTCATTATATGTGTTAGTCTGGGTAGATAAGAGAAACAAATTCATAGACATGCATATGGATATAAGGGATAGGCTTATATACAAGAAGAATGGAACATTGAGAAAGCATCCCAACCCAGTCTAGTCCAAAGCCATAAGTCCGTTATTAGCTCATATGTTTGATACCAGTCTATAAACTCTCCTTTCTACTCACAAAACACATGCACTAGAGGCATGCTGGTGCTGGCAGGGGTCTCCCGATGGCTCCTCGTGTCCAGGGTTCAGGGTCCATCAGCAGTATCCATTGGCGGTGGAAGCACCTCAGCACTGCCAGAGGTCTCTCTGTGGCCCCAGAGCAAGCCCATGTGGCTTCACCTCCAGCTCCTCCATTCTCCAGAAATCAGGATTGATCAGCATATTGTCATCTTGTCTTGTCAATATTCATCATCTTGGAGACTGACTCCCAGACCCTGAGAGTCAAGTCTCTCTTCTCCAATTGGGAAATCCCATGAGGTTTTCCAGATTTCTCAGGAGAAAGCCAGGCCCACACAGAGGCCTCATTGGCTACTCATTGACTTCTCCAGATTAACAGGCTAAACTCCACCCCTACATCCCAATCATGAAATTGACATCACAAATACATGACCACCACATTGTAGTATTTTCATTTTAGTTTATCTAACTAAAACACACTGGCATTACATTTTCATTTCCCAAAATTATACTTAGAAATGAGACCCTTAGAAGACTTGATTATGCATTGGGTTGCTATCTGCAAAGTCAGAAATTCTGGGGAGAAAGAAGAGGTACAGTCTTGGAAACTCACAGATGCAGTTCTGCCCTGTCCTGAAGGTTCACTGTGGGTTATAAATTACTCTGTACCAGTGAGTTTGGTTTTGTCTAAGAACCATTGTGGTAGTAAATCATTCTCATCTTCTTTACTAGGAACACTTTCGTGCATGGTTATTTTTCTGTGTTTTTACAATATTTAATTTAGAGAAAGAATATTGATTTCTAATATATTAATAAGATAGTTTATAAATTTCTACTTGCTTCTGAGGAATATCTTACAGCCATGAATGCTGTATGAATATTTACCCTTTAATGTACCAATTCTGTAGAAATCATCTTATTGCAAACACCACGTTTCATTGGTATCCAAGAGTGGTAACACATATCTGTTTTCATGCTTTTTCTCACATTAGCAGGTTAAGAAGGAAATGGCTACTTTCCCAGCATCCATTTCAGTTAAAAGGACCTAGTGCAGTGTACAAGGATTAAATGTAAAGTTGTTAGCCAAAAGCTTAGCAGTGCAAATCATCCTGGGCAAAATACTTGGTTATCTGCTCTGTATATTTGGCAGCCTAAGAATCCATGTAGGGTCGAAAGGAATCAAAATCAACTTGAAGGTCATAGTCAAAAGTATTTATTCATTTTCCTTTTACCCAGTGAAGAATCTCTAGAGTACTTCTGGGAAGCAGTTCATTCTACAGTCATAAGTAAGAAAACACCCTTGATTTCTCTCTTTCCTGTGCCCACATATGACTATGATGGGTAAAAATTACCTGAACCAATGTCTCCCCATCAGAAGACCATACTGAATCAAAGGGAAAGATCACAACATTGATAGAATTCTCCCTGGAATAGCTTGAATCTGACACAATAATATATTGGCTTTTGCCAAATCCTTTTTTGCTATGTGGGAAAAAGTGAAATCACAGTTTTTTTAAAAAGATAGTATTGACAGTATCTCTGCTACTTGCTGGAAAACACATCTTAACCGGGAAGAACAAGTATACATCATTATAACAAAAACAAAAGAAATGTATATCGTTATGAAAATCTTTAAATTATATGATAGATTAAGACTCACATTTTTTTCCTGTTGTCATGAAGTTAGCAACTAAACAGACAGAATTAGTGATTGACTAGCTAGAGACCAGATACAAGGAAGCAAGGCAGAATCTCTTCTTGGTGGCGGATAAGACCTTTTGGCAAAATGACTCGTTATTTTATAATAAAGATGCACTTCATGCGAGGGAGCAAAATGGGCCAGCATTTTCACAAGGGTGACATCACGATGGATCGCCCCAGCGGCAGTAACAATGGGCTCAGCCCTGGGGACACTTTTGAGCATGATACAGGGCTATGCTGTCTGTTTCCCAGTGTAGAGAGGAGCTGTGGGTCAGAACCGAATTGATGGCATGAAAAACTTGCACACCAGTTTGAATGGTTTATTGAAATTTGGAGTAACATGGATTTTGTTTTGGAGTTAAGATGATAATAAAATATGAAATATTCTATCTTTAGACGAATACTACCACACACAAAGTACAGAGGCCATTAAGAAGTTTGTAGAAATCTTTTAATTTCTTTTTTCTGCATTTTTTTGCAGAGATTTCCTATGTGAGTCTTAAGGAATTATTGTCTCTAAGTGTCATTTTACAAATGCTTAGTGTTTTCTATTTTGCAGCACTGTGGAAAACAGAAAGATTTCTCCAAGTTGTCAACCCCAAATATGCCAAATTTAACCACTTCATATACATGGTAAAGGGTTATACACTTGGAGGCCAGTGAAAGTTGGTCAGAGGTTATTCTCTCTAAGGATTATCAGCCATCTGGAACAAACAGACTGGACAGTCTATCCCACCCTAAGTAGGGCCCACTCCTTTCTGATAAAGGAGGGTAGTAGATTACTTCCTTGAAGGAGAGTCCAGGGAGTGTTTGACCAATGGGTGACCAATGTTAGGCCGCCATCATGAATCTAGGACCTGCCTTGTTACACATATACCCCAATCCCTCACTTTTCTATTATGTGTACCGCCCTAGCGCATCCCCTTCCTGTTATGTTCGTGCCTATTGTACAAACCCTTCCTGTGATGTATGTCTTTAATTAGGGGGCATGCATGACCCCAAAGATATGTAAGCCATGGTTAGTTAGCAATAGATCTCTCTCTCCTGCCCTTTCTTCCTGCACTGTGCATGGACCTGGCTATTGAGGTCATGGCCATCCAGGAGGTGAGCCTGCTACCATGAAATGTGTCTGAAATCTTTATGCTGCTTTCTCTCTCTAATCTCTCTATGACTTTATTATAATATTTTTATATATCTTAACTGTACAATGGCACCTACCAAACCCATCTTTAATCGTATGGCACTGGATACCTCCTTAGAGGTATCGATGTCCTTAGAGAACAACCAAAATCTAAAACCATCATCTTTTCAGTTTTTTAAATCTAAGAAATATAAAATAAGAAAAAATGAAATTACATTTATTTCTGCATGATAAATTATTATTGGCTTTTTAATTAGTTTTAGGTGCCTTATAAAGAATATATTCTAAAGTCTTGTACTTTTTAGTAGTTGGATTCAATCTTCATGGCAAATAAGAACCCAGAGTAGGGAAACGTGGCCTCTGAGATGCTCTTCACCATTTGCATCATGCAGGGAAGGCCAGCATGTATGGTGTGCTGATGACCCAGATTGTTGAAACAGGTCTTCAGAGGAGCCCTATAAGATTAAATGTTTTTAATGTCATCTAATCCTCCTCCAGAGCTAAAAAAAAAAAGCTACATTGAAGGTGAGAGTCTACAGAATCACATAACTGTAACTTGAGTTTATACTCAGCCTTGTGCGATGAATAGTCAAACATAACAAGAGACAAGGCTGTTAGAGCAAATGATTATTTCTTCTGGGTAAATCAATGCATGTTAGGATAAATGTACTAACTATTTGACCTATTTTCAGAAATAATAGAACAAGAATGAAGTTAAACACACACATGTTTGCTGAGACTAGTTAAATACAATCAACAAGTTCATGGAAATTAGTTCCTTGATTAGGATGTTTACGGTCATGAATTCATGGACTGTCCCATTTAATTGACCTAATAATGTGTGCTGTAGTTCATTCAGTTCTATCACATCGCATGTTTGGTAGTTCCTTTGATCTTAAAAGTTTGCAAGTACCTAACCAAAGCAGAGCGGTTTGTCTCAATTCACTTAGAGAAATAGAGGGGGGAGCGGAAACGCTTAGTAATAAGGGGGGTGGGTATAGTATGTGCACCTTATTGCCTCTGAAAACAGCCTATATTTTGGCCCTGAAAACAGTAGTCCTGGATGGTGCCCAATTATAAGTGCTGAACACTTTGATCACAGATTCCTTGGGAGAATCCTGATAAAGAAGAGGGGACATGTAAAATTCTCAAGGATGTCAAACTTTCTGGAAATATGGAAATTGAATAAACCTCTAAAACTACTCACCTGAGAAAATATGTTAGCCTCAAACCAAAAAAAAGAAGGAAAAACAGATCCTCAGTCCTCTTAAGACCAAATAATAATTTAAATCAACTAGTAAAAAATGATTTGAGCATTATGCTCTTCAACAAACTAGCAAAGTGATAACAACTCAAATATTAGATGGAATGCTTAGGGGACAGTGAGTTGTTAGTGAAGGTGGAACAAGTCAGAAGGGAAGGGTGTGTACATTTCACATGTACAGAGGGCTGTGTCAATTTGTGCCTGAGTACGTTTTCAGATTAAAAAGCAAAACTCAAAAGCACACTCATTGTCATGCCAAGTCATGCCAAGTCAATGCCAACTCATCGCAAGCCCACAGGATACAATAGAACACCGTCTGGGAGTTCCTGAGTCTGGAACCTTTCATGGAGTAAAAACCCTGTCTTTTTCTGCAGGAGTGGCTGGTGGTTTCAAACTGCTGACCATTCTAATAGTTAGTAGCCTGATGTGCAACCACTTTGCCATCAGGGCCCCTTAAACAAATAAACTTCCTATTTTTAAGACTACACAGAAGAAAAGAAGATAATGGATAAAACCTTTTTAATACTACTTTTCCGCTTTTGTTTTTATATATAAATATTCATATGTGGTCTAATATGATATATATCTTGAAATACATAAGGTGTTCAAGGCTGTACATGGAAAGTCTCTTCTTTCTCCCAAATAGCAGCCAGTGGTTCAAACTGCTTACTTATCTGTTAGAAAAATCAATGCCTACATCACTAGTCTAGCAGTGATGTTCCTCCTCTCTCTTCTGAAGTTGTCTTTATTTTGCAGTAGACGATATTAAAATCCTGGATGGGTGAGGCAACTCATGCAATTTACAGGAGTATTTAATCATAAAACATGTAAGAATGCTGTTAGCCAGCTATAATATTTTTACTGACAAAAATTTAAGCAAAGCTTTCTTATTCAAATAAAAAAAGTATTGGTCTTCAGTACTAGATGTGTGTATGTATGTGAGTTCATTGCTGTGAGAAATGTTTCACGTTTTCTTTTTTTTTTTACCTTAAACAAGTCTGTTGCCTTTTAACAAGGAACCTGCATAATCAGCTGTAACTTGTATTATTTCAAAGACTAAGTTCAAACATACAAAACCACTATGGTCAATTCGGATTCATGGTGGCTCTATAAGATGGTGTATTCTAGCTCCTTGGGAATACACATTTGTCATCTGGACTGAAGCAGACTACCAAGCCATTCTTCTGTGGAGGAGCTGCTGGCTTCAAACCACCAACCTTCTGAGGAGCCATCTGGTGTATTCACCCCTGTGTCACCACAACTCATTCCTCTTAAAAAAACACACAGAAAACACATATATCCAGAGATAGCTTTATAATAGAAGTCTTGGATAGAGTATTATTTAAGCATCATTTGTTATAGGATTTATTTTTACTTTAACTTTGGAACATGATTTCTTTGAAATCAATCATCTTTAAACTCTATTCTTTTATGCTGTGTCATTGTGTGACACACGAAAGTAAGCACTTATGAATAAGTATTAATGTTCATGTGCTTATGATAAGATTAATGTGTGGAATATCCTAGAAAACTGTTTAAGATATTGGGTGAGGCTTAGAAAATCTAATAAATGACTCTTTCCCTTAGGAGCAGCTTTAGATGGCATTTTTCACCAGAGTTATGGCAATGTGAGCAGACAGCTGGAATCCGTGTGAATGTTAAGCTAGTGAAATATTTTAAAATGTCCCCCCATGTTTCCCAAACATTTGTTACTTTTATCATCATTTGTCTAAACTTTCTAAGTAGAGGTTATTTGCTTTGCAGAATAGATGGGATAGTGATCTGAAATAGAAAATTAAATACAAATTTTATTACATGAACTAAATAAACCACCAGTTATTTATGATTTATTGTACTTGAATCTGTCAAGTAAAGACAAACAAGCAGAACAGGGTTAAATTATACACCTTTGTATGGAGCAATGCATTTGTGAATATGTGCTTATGGATATATGTTCTTCTCTATACTGAATACATCGTAACCTCTGACCAAGTTTACTTCATGTT
Organism: Nesogale talazaci; assembly: GCA_004026705.1. Taxonomy (NCBI): domain Eukaryota; kingdom Metazoa; phylum Chordata; class Mammalia; order Afrosoricida; family Tenrecidae; genus Nesogale; species Nesogale talazaci. The sequence continues at coordinate 22,296 of PVJH01019476.1, forward strand.
CATTAATTCAATCTATATTGCTTGAGAGTCCATTGTGCTTCCGGCCATTTGATAGGAGTCAAAACCTTCTAATGAACACAGAGTTCACATTCTATTTAGGAAATAAAGGTAACACATAAGCAAAGAGGTTATTTCAGATTGAAATATATGAAAAGGAAATATGGAGTGTTCTGGGGCAATTAGCAGTTAAGTTGGACTAGCAAATCATTTCTGAGAAGATGACACTTCCCTGGAAAAGTAAAAACTGAATAAGGTCAGAGGGTTAGAGAAAAAGTTCTCCACAGATAGCAAAAGTAAATGCATTGCAATGAAGTAAAGCAAGAGTGTGATATTTCCAGGAAGAGGAAGCTTGTGAGATGGTAGCAGTTGGAGACTGGTATCATTTTTAGGCTCCCCAGTGGTGCCAACAATTAAGTGTAAGTGTATGGTTGTTAATGGAAAGCTTGGCTGTTTGAACCTACCCATCTGTTCTATATAGGAAAGACCAAGCAATCTGTTCCCTAAAGATTAAGCCTAAGCAAATCTCTAGAGAGAAGTTCTGTAAGGTCACATGAAGTCACTAGAAATTGTAATTGATTCCATGTCACATTGAGAAAATTGTCAGAGGAGCTGGATTATATGAAGAGGAATTGTGCATCTCAATTGGAGGAATCTTAACAAGAATCTGAGATAAGCTGGTGATGTAGCCTTGCTTGCTAAAAGTGAGGGTGACTTGAAGCACTTCCTGATGAATATTAAGGAGTGTGTCTTTCAATATGAATTATAAATGATCACAAAGACCCAAATCCTAATAATTATATCCATAAGTAAAATCATGATAAGTTGATACAAAATTAAAGTTGTCACGGATTTAGTTTTTATGTTGCTTAGATCCCCACTCAATGCCCAAGGAATTAGCAGGCAAGAGATCAAAAGAAGCATTTCGGTGAGTAAATCAGCCATGCATGACGTCTTTGGAGAACTGAAAAGTAAGGAAAATACTTAGAAGTCTAAGATTCACCTGACACAAGCCCAGGTGCTTTAATTCCCTCAAATTCATGTGAAAATTGGACATTGAAGAAGGAAGGCTGAAGAAGAATTGATGTTTTTGACTTTGGTGCTGGAGAAAAATATTAAAAGTACCACCATGGAATGTCGAAAGGATAAACACATATGTCTTGGCAGTATGGGAAAAAGTTCTCCTTAGAGGTAAGGAATGCAAAACTTCATCATACATACATTGGCCACGTTGTCAGGAGAGACCAGTCCCTGGAAAAGGACAACATGTCTGGTAAATTGGAAGGGCGGTGAGAAAGAGGACGGTTCTCAAGGAGATGGACTCACACTGTGGCTTCAACAATGGACATTTATGAGGAACATTTATGAGGAAGGTACAGGGATAGGGAGTGTTTTGTTTGGTTGTGCATAAAGTCACTATGGGCAGAAGTAACTCAATGACACCTACAAATAGCCATACCACCTAATAACACATTTTGTGAAGTACTGCAGATATAGGCTATGGCCTAGATTTTGGAAATTGTTTAAGATAAACTCTTGTTGAGCTTGTTGAATAAATATGTGGGTAATTTCAAAAATCTGTGTAGAATGAAGAACCGATCACAATATCAGTTCCTTAACTTTCCACATGGCAAAAATCTTCACATCATCTTTATTTCAGCAATGCACACTTTTGAAAATGGGTAAAATTTAAATGACCATACCAGTGGTTAATCTAAAAGAATAGACACTAATAAATGCTTAGAGAAAGCAAATTGAGTGACTATTTTTTACTATATAGTTTGTCTTTAAAATGTGATCAATTGAATTCAATATCACTGACAATACTCAGTCTGATTCCTACTTTTAGAGACAATGTTTCTAGCAGGATGTACTGCAATTCCAAATGGTTAATTATAGGTATGCAAGTTATTTTATTATGAGATATTATATGAAAGATATTATTTTATTTAAACTATTTGAATTATGAGAAGCATAAAAATACAATGCACTTATTTTTACTAAATTGCAAGTTAACAGGCAATGTAATTTAAACAAAACCCTTTGTTTAGAACGAAACTCAAAGCAGATTGGTAGGTCTTTTCTCCTTAAGAGTTAGCAGATTTGACCAACTGTTTTTTTGGATTAATAGCTGAGGGTTTAACCATTAACGTGTCCATGAAGTCACTTTTAATTAAGAAACTGTCACTCTCTTTATCTTATAACTCAATATCTGCTCTGATTTACATATATACATATATATATGTGTGTATATATATATACACACAAAAAAACAGTGTTATATTATCAAAAGTAACAACCAGCAATTCTCCATAATAACCTGTTAGTCCAGAGAAGGTATTGTTCATGATAAGTCTATTTCATGCTTTGGATGTAAGAATTTGCTTTTGAAATTAAGAAGTGGAATATGTCTCTTTGTAGATGAACATACATTTGCATCAATGTACAATATGGTGTGTGTTTCAGAGGAAAATATCTAGATCCCCTGTGAATGAAACGCTGTTCTCTGACTTATTTGTTGTAGAGTTTTGTTCAATGTTTACTATTTTTGAGGGCAGGTTTCAAGATCTCACATGAGAAAAATAGCCCCTATCTCATGAGCTGGGGTAAAACATCTAAGGGTATGTTAAAAACACATAGTTAAGAATATCAAACGGAACTCAATGCTTGGCAGCTCTTCTTATTACTAAGGAGGCTGACAGTGCACTGGTTAAATATTCAGGCTATTTAACCAAAATATGTCTGTCTGGAACCTAAAAACCTGGACATTACAGCTGAGAGACATGATGGTCAGGTTGCTCATAAGAATACAACTGAAAATCTTGTAGGGCCACCCTACCTTGTCCAATTGGGTTATGTGTTGACATATGCTCTAGTGACTGACACCTAACAATGCAGTTAGATTCATATTGTTGTTGTTATTAAGTGACTTTGAGTGAATCCCAATCCTTAGAAAGTGTGTTAGTCTGGGTTGGCTAGAGAAACAAATCCATAGAAACTCATATGTGAGTGAAAGAGTTTTATAATTTTATATCAAGAAAGCATCCCAACACAGTCTAGTCCAAACCTATAAGTCCTGTATTAGCCCATATGTCCAATACTAATCTATAAGGTCATTTTCAGACTCACAAAACATATGCAATGGGCCAAGTCAATGGGCCAAATGCAGGACAATTCCAGGCCAGTAGGTAGAAAGTCTTCATATCCAGTAGCAATGTAAGTAAATCAATGCTGGCAGGCATCTTCATGTGGCTTCCCCAGTTCCCAGATCATGAGATCTATAAACATAGTGCCATGTGTCTTGCCAGTAGAATGTCTCCAAGGGAGTTATCAGAGAGAGAGAGAGAGAGAGAGAGAGAGAGAGAGAGAGAGAGAGAGTCATCCAAGGGGGAAATTAGGGGAAAGTCTTGCCACAAACAGACCTGATTGACTATATATTGGTTGGCAAGCTGTACTCTTCCCCTACGTCAATCTTCAAATTGACACCAGATTATGTAACTGCCACAGAGCACCAATTGATAGTTTGACACTTTCACATAACCCTTTAGCCACATAGAATTGTAAACAAACAACCGGAAAATCATATCTGTACTTATCAGCATAGAACCAAAATGCATATAATTCAATATGTGGCATCCTTATTTGAACAAAACATTCTATAAGTGACAAACCAAAATATCCTATGCCTAACAATTACAGTTATGTGACACCTACATCATAATAATATGATCCTAGGACTATATCCCTTACCTGTAAAAGTTGGTAAGTCAACTACTTCATGACTTTATCCTCTAATTTGGGTATCCAATTTCTATAGTGCCCCTCATATCAATCCAGGGTTCTGAGGAGACAATCATATTCTTTGATATGAAGAATCTTCATTTCATAAGTTTGCATTCATTAGCAGAGTAAAATCAGGACAGGCCATCCATAAAGTCAATAACAATATGCACCAGTTCACATGAACAAATATTTTTTCTTCATCTGGTCAGGTTCTGGTCAACTTAAAGTGGGTTGCCTCACCTAGCCTCACCAGGGTGTTCATTGGTCGTCTTGCCTTTAGTCTATGACCCCATCACATATTCTCAACAAGCCTATTTCCCTTGTGCTAGGTCATGAACTTCAGACCGGTCAACCCTCTCTCATCTTGTCCTCCAGTTCCTATAAACCAGGTCCATGGGTGTCAATGGCCAGATTCAACCCATGTCTTCATTGCTGCATTTCTCCCACTTTCACTCAACATGTGGATTGAGGTGTTCACCTAGCAAGCATGTCATCTTGATCACAGGCTTCCTTTAATGTTCAGTCTCAGAGAGGAGTTTTCTTCCTGGTTCGAGATTTTTTCCAGCTCCTGGCATCAACTATTGGTTTAAAGTTCCAAAATCTCAAGAGCTCCTTTTCCCTTCAATCTGGAAATGTTTCCCTTAGGCAGATCTCTTGGAATGCAAATATCCTGAGGATTCCAAATCAATGGGTATGGTTATCATTTCAGAGCTTCTTTCTAGGCATGTCCTAAACCTACCTTAAGATCAAATTAATGTCTCAAAACAAGTGCACTTACAGACTCTCAATTCTCATACTTACCAAAATATCTCTATGAATCCTTATATTCACTTTGTAAAGTACATTTATTATTTGTCTTATCTTAATCTTTATCTAAACTATTCTGTTGATATAAAATATGGGATTAGGCCTCTGAAATTATTAAGCCAGATGCAGGCTTTCTGTCAGCCATTTTTTAGTTTCTGTCAGTCATTTTCACTTACTAGCATGACTTATAAGAAAATCAAACAGCAATTTCACCCACTGAGCTCAAAATATATATTAATCGCATTCATTTTTTGCCTTTTCAAACATGAATAACCAAAGACTATAATCAAACAAAATAATTCAAACTATATATACCCATATTCTTTTCAGTAAACAACCCAGTAAACTGAGTATATACCTGACTTCTGGTTAGCCAAAGAAAAAACAATTTCATGAAGGAGAGATCATACAAATATCTACTCTCCATATTTATGACTTGTTTCTCGAGTACCCCACTCCTGGTACCATAATATGTTAGTCTGGTTTGACTAGAGACACAAATTCATAGAATCTCATCTGTGTATGTGAGAGTTTTATATTAAGGGTAATTATACATTAAAAAAAAATCTCAGGCCAGTACAGTCCAAGTGCATAAGTCCAATTTAGCCCAGCTGTCTGATACCAATCTATAAGATCCTCTTCAGACTCACGAAACACATGCAATGATGATAATGCAGGACAATCTCAGGTGAAGGTGAATGGGTAGTAAGTCTTTGCATCCAGGGATATTTTAAGCATCTCAGCACTGGCTGTGATCTCTGGCTTCTCCAGTTCCTAGAGCATGTGGTCTACCAGCATAGTACCATGTATCTTGTCAGTAGAGAGTCACACAGGACCTTACTGTCAGTAAAGAATAGTTCTTTCCTCAAAGTAATATAATGTCTAAAGCAGTGTTATGTAATCATTGTTTTAGAGATTTACAAAATCTCATTTGGGCTTGAACAACACAGCTCTTTGCCCTTCTTCCAGAAATGGGTATTGCTTCCTCTCTATTTCTGTTTCCAACTTCCGTCTCCTTCATAATTTTCTTTATGTGTACTTAATTGCATTTCACATTTTATCATGAGTGCTGTGTCCTTTAGCAGGTAACAATATCCCATTCAAGAAAACAATTAATAATAGATTAATGAGGAAAATTTTAATATGCATTCATTTAATTCTTAATTTTATGTTTCCCTGATCTTTGCATTAATTCCTTTTCCAAGCACCAAGTTCATATCAGACAGATGTATTGTTTGGGTGAAACTGGGATGCAGTGATCAGTGAGATTTCTGTGGTTTCTTTAATTGCTTTTCATGCTAGCTGCCATTCTTTTCCCTTCTGAGAATCTACTTAATCTTGCTCTACAATGCGAGGTTCTTGGTATTGGTCTCAGCTTCTCTCACATAACAGGACTGAAATGGTGTGCTCTTGTTCATTGAACGTGACCATTTTGTAGATTAAATCTCTTTATAGCATTGCATGAATAATATTTAAAGTCAACTACCTCAGAGATAATTAAGTTAGTCAACTCTAGTTAAAAGTATGTATCTATATTCTTTTTTTCTATGAAAGGTGTTTTTATCACAAGTATAACTATTATATTGTGAATAACACTGCATAATTAACCTTAGCATTATAGGACATAAAATTGTTTTCAAATACAATACATTTTATACTTTTTAAAATATGCATGATGGTATTTTATTTAAAATAATAAATCATTCAAGAATAGTCTAAAAATAATTGACCTGTTACCTAATTCAGGACAATGTAGTCCAGTATGATAACCACTTGAAAAAGTAGTTCTTGCAACTGAATACTACACTTTTTGGCTTTACTTAATAGAAAATAATTTAAAATTTCAATTTATAAACTAAATTAATGCACACTGTGCTTAATACTCTTTGCTCACTGAATATATTGGAAATTTAGTTTTAAAATGGAGACATGCTGGGCTGAGCCCCGTGGCATAGTGGTTGTGTGCAGGACTGTGGCCCCCTGGGTTGGCGATTTAAATCCAGCAGCAGCTCTCCAGGAATAGGGCTGGGCCTCTTACTCCCACCAGAGGGCAGTGATGCCTTCCACCCCAAAAAATGGAGACATGTCATTGAGTGTGTAACACAGTCTGAGGATTGAAGATTTAGTATGGAAGATAGAAAGAAATCTCATTAATTTCTATTGATTTTTCTATTGATTTTCTGTGGTTAAGAGTAATATTTTGGATATATTTGGTTTGATAGCATGTAGGTGATTAATTGAAGCTGTCTTAATTTTGTAAAGTGGCCACAAGAAATTGCTAAGTATTACAAAGGTGGCTTGACTAAATTAGTTACTTGGAAATAGATTGACTTAAAGGTGGTTATAATCACAAAGGTCTGTCAAAATGAATCCCTAACATTGACTACTATATATAAGATCTAAATAATTTAATTCATAAGTACACACATGTCTTAAATTCAAGACAGTAGTCAGCTTACAAAAAAGTGTACCCTAATAAATAGTCTTTGAGCCATGTTGGCTGTTTCCCTCATTCTAGTTGATGTGATTGAAATTTGGAATGACATATATGTATTATATCTCAATTGAAATGAAAAATAATAATTCAAAAAATCCTGGATAATGATCCCTACTGGATGATAATTGGTTAAAGAGAAATCACTACTTGCTGGGGCTCTGCTTCAGAACGATAGGAGATAAATATGAGATGTATTCTGACCCTTCAGCTCTGCGTGAGAACCATGGGGGCTATCTCTGAGATATCCTCTAACACTTTGACAACATCTCGTCTCCTAAGGGTAGGTTCCCAGGACAAGCTGTGAATCAGCAATGTTGCACAGGGCTAAGCAGTCAAGAAAACTGTCTCACTTTATCAAAATCAATCATAAAAACAATAACAAAAGAGCATAATCTTCAAGGGATATTTTTTTTACCTATTACAAAGTGATGGGATACCTTCAGGGGAGAAAAAAACTCAGAAGAGACAGGAAGCACAGCACAGGTTCAATATGAGCAATACATGAGCTGTCACCCAACATTCTCTGAATATTGTTCAGCTGCAGTGATGGGTAACTATTTGTTGTGGCTCTTCTAGCCAAAGGGCCTACCTTCCCTCAAATGACCTTTTCCCCGACTCGTTCTGGGAAGACAGTGGAGAGGACATCCCTGTGATTCACCTGTGAGTGATTATGAACAAGGTGTCTTGGAGTGCCATCCTGCTGGGTACAAAATGAGGCTTCTGAGAAGGAGAATGAAGCATCTCATTATCAGCAAGAGCCAGGAGTGGAGCAAGTCTTTCAGACTGGAGATGCCCAGTGAACTTCCTGCATTTAAAAGACTGCTCTCAGAGGAGCAGCAGCAGAACTGTGAAACAGAACAGGGTACAGAATGATACCAATTCTAACTGCTGGAGCAAATAAAATGTCCTGCTTTTGTGCAGGAAGCTGATGGGGAGTGAGGTGCATCTGGGCTCTTAAATGGGGAAGCTGAACTTGTTGACCCAAGGAGGAAGAGCTGAGTGAACTTGGTCTGAAGCTTACTGGACTGTGGTGTCTGTGAATACTTGATTCAGGCATCTGGGCTGCCTGCCACCATGTCTCATCCCTATCCCTGATCTGAATCCCTTCCATTTGAGGCTTCCAGGGGAGTAGTATGCCCCCTTAGGTGTTAATTCACAGATTGATAAAAAAAAAACAACTGTAACAGTGTAGATCCCCTAGTCTAGCCAGATTTGTAAGGTAGAATTGGAATCCTGATAGTGAGGGGGAGAAAGCTTTTAAGAACTAGAGGAAAGTTGTATGTTTCATTGTCGTTATACTATACCTTGCCTGGCTTGTCTCCTCCCCGCAACCCTTCTGTAAGAAGATGTTGTTTCACCTATAGATGGACTTTGGGTTCCCAATCTGTACTTCCCCTCATTTATAATGATATAATTTTTCGTTCTTTGATACCTGATGCTTCCCAACCCCTTCAAAACCTTGTGATCACACAGGCTGGTATACTTCTTCAATGTGGGCTTTGTCGCTTCTGAACTAGCTGGCCACTTGTTTACCTTCAAGTCTTTAAGACCCCAGATGCTATATCTTTTGATCACGGGCCACCATCAGCTTTCTTCACCAATTTTGCTCATGTACATACTTATCTCCAGTGATTATGTCAGGAAGGTGAGCATCACAGAATGCCAATTTAATAGAACAAAGTGTTCTTGCATTGAGGAAATACTTGAGTAGAGGGCCAATGCCCATGTACTGTCTTAATACTAACCTCATAGGTATATGCACATAGATCTATTTCCCCAATATCATATATAAATATGTTTACCTATGTATATGCCTCTCTTTGGACCTCTATAAATGCTCTTTTCCTTCAAGTTCTTTCTTTTATTTTCTATTACTTTCCTCTTGTCCCGTTTTCATGCTCAGCCTTCATTACTCTTGATCAATCCCTATCTCACACCCACCTTGTCACTGATTTTGGATCACTTATTGTTCACTTATCCCTGGGCTGGTCAACACCACCTCCTTTCCCTCACCAGATAGGAACAAGAAACATGGGACATCCAAGACAGATGATCCTTTCAGGATCATTGGTGGAAGTGCAGATACTGGGAGGGTGAAGGGAAGGTGGAATAAAAAGGGGGAACTGATTACAACGATCTACATATAACTTCCTCACTGGGGTATGGAGAACAAGGAAGTGAGTGAAAGGAAACATCAGATACTGTATGATATGGCAAAACAATAATTTATAAATTATCAAGGATTCATGAGGAAGGGGAGAGCAGGGAGGGAGGGGAAATAAGAGGAGCTAATACCAAGGGCTAAAGTAGAAAGAAAATGTTTTGAGAATTATGATGGCAGCAAATGTATGAATGTGCATTGCATGCAATAGATGTATGGATGGATTGTGCTAAGAGTTATATGAGCCCCCAATAAAATGATTGTTTTAAGCAACCACACTTTGTAAAAAATCCTGATATCCCTAGCCTGAGCATCTATCACTTGCACTACCATCTGCTAACTTCTTTGTTAAACCCTATCATCAAGAATTTTGTCTGTGAGTTCTGGGTAACTATTGCTATGACTTGAAAAACCTGGAAATCAGTAGAACATATTCATGAATGCAACATAATAAGGGTCTTTTCCTAGGGCACGCTGGAAGTTTACAAGGTTGCACAGTGTTGGGCAGGTGAGGGTAAGTTCCTTTAAATTAAGAGAGAGCATAATGTTCAAGGAGGAGGTTTTTAAATCTAGTTTAAAAAAACATGTAGGATATTTGAGGATAAAATATTCAAGGTGGCTAATTTGCTATTGCTCTGATCTGAGTAACAAGCATTTGTAGATAAATGCATTTGTATTAATATTTATGATGATATCCTTTTATCCCTCAAGAATATTTCAGAAAATTGGCATATGAAGGAAACAAGTTGAAAATTTTAGTTTTTATTTTGCTTAGTTAAAATGACTATATATATATACATACATATCCTTAGAATATAGAATTGCTAAATATTCCACAAAGCTTAATTTTAAACTGAAGTGTTAGAATTCTGATATAACATATGACTTTTAATTTTGATCTCCAATGCATTGTGTGAAACTGACCATTCCTTTAAATATTCTCTTTTGATAATATTGTTACTTCTTGCAAAAAATTGCCTTGGTTCTTATGTCAAGAAGTTAGCAAATTAAAATGAGCTGAGAAAAAGCAGAGCACAAATGCTTTTCCTGGAACCAGAAAGTCCTTCAGTTGTAAAAGGTTTTCATTAATAGGTTCTAGATTAAGACAAATGTATTGCATAGTTTTTTAAATGAATCTATGAGCAAGTCAAAGAAGGGGCTTACACAAGTTGTGCAAAGAATAAAATTTTTATTTTAAAAGCTTATTCATTATGAGTTATCAAACAGCCCCCAAGCCAAATTGTCATTATCTCCAGTCATTCTTAAGGTTATTCTATTCAGTTTCTTAATTTTATTAGTTCAACATGGAGACTCACCATGTCATATCATATACCTGGTTCTTGATAAATTTATCAGTGAGCCATAAATGAATAAATGGCATCCCAGATGCTTGCTATAACATAAATATTAAATGGCATACCTGAATAGATTTTATTCCTTTCTGGGTGAATTTATTAGAAAAAGAATATATCCAATAGTAGGTAGAATGTCTGCTGCACATACTGTCTTCTAGAATACTATAGTACAGTACATTTTATCATAAATGCAAAGTGGAATAAAAAGTAATGAGAACACCAGGAAAATAGTATTCAAACAGAACTAAGTAGATTTTCTGGCTTGTACTTGGGATAATTTATTTTTTTACTCATATTTGTAAGCAAATATATCATCATTATGCATTCTCTCTTAAAAATCATGCAGTCTATCTGAACTGTTTTTTCTTGAAGAAGAAATTAAAAGTAGGAATTGCAAACAAATCTATAAAACTCAAAGACTAGTGTTCAGTTCTTGGCTTAGTCATTTGCAAGGTATATGTCCTTGGGCATGTGTCTTAATCTCCATTATAATCTTTGATTTTAAGAAATTAAAGTTCACTTACTCACTAAAATACAGAGAATAACAAGGTTTGAGAAAATATCAGACATGGCATATAAAACAGTTTAAATGAATTGTCAAACATGCTATATAATTTTTAAATGAACATTCTTTTAATCTAAGGACATTTAACAAATCCACTTAACAATACAAAGAATAAAGATATATGGTGAAATCCCATCAAATCATTTTAAGGTAAAAGAGAAAGAATATTTGTCATGTAATAGTTTGGTTTTATGTGGTAGTGTGATTACTGTTCTGAGAATTCAGATTTGCATTTCTTCTTTTTTAAATATAGATTTTATTGGGGGCTCTTACAATATTTAATACATTGTTCATATCAAGCATATTTGTACACATGTTGCCATATTCATCTACATTATCTACTTGAACCCCTCCAGCATAAGCTCTTCTTCCACTCTTTTCTCTAGTTCTGATTGTTTTTAATGTTCTGTGTCCATTTTATAAGTCAACCAATAAAACTATGTATTTAACACCTTCTCATGATTACTTGGTTAAGTGGTAGAAAGTCTGCAATGAAGAAAATAAAAGACACCAATTCTTCTCCTTTACCTTCTACTCATGAAAATTTTATATTTCTATAAAATGTTTTGAAATATACCATATAATGTTTACCATAAAATCATATTTTCATTGTCATTTAAAAATGTACATGGATGGGGTGAATTTAGGATTTATATAAAATATATGTTTCTTTGGAATCTAAATATATTGGGTATTTGGGCTATCCATGGTTAAAGTGATAAACTAACATTATTTTTGCATGATTCTATGTTCTTGAAAATTGTGGCAGTCCTATATCCTTGCGTGGCACACAAAAGATAGTTGTTATAAATGAAACTACTTCACATTCAAGAGAAGTTGGGTATTTTAAGAAATGGCTTGCTGATGAGAAGTTTATAAATTGAAGTTTGTTTCTATTGTGGGTTGGAGAAGAGAGATAGCAGAGAATTCTGAGGTCTCACTCATCAATGCAGGAGGGCAAACTGTCAGTTTTTTCATCATGAAATATTTAAATGGACATCTTGTAGGCTATCGAGATTCAAGTAACATAAAACTCTGTGAATTGTTTCGAAATCAGAAAACTGTGATCATAAATGCTACACATTTGGAGCCTGCCCTAAAATATGACTACTTCTTGGTCATATGTGTGACAAGATAAATAACATGGACTACTCTGAAGGACTTGCCAAGGAAGAAAATCACACTGGTTCATAAACAAACACACAAAGATACATGCATGTATGCACACATGCATGGGAGGACTTTGAAAACCTATCAATAGAAAGATAATAGAAAATTGCCATGAACTTTTGTATGTCCATTAAATCTTTTCCTCACTCATACTCTACAGATGGGAGCCTTCAAAGAATTCAGTGTAATTTTTACAACCTGGAATATGATACACTATGATTCAGCAAATATTTTTCTGTAAGGACTGCACAGAAAGTAATTTTATCTTGTGGCTCACAGTTTCTATGGAGTCTGGAATCTATTGCAAAGACCGCTCTTGTATGTGAAACTAGCCATTAAAATGAGGAGAGATGGCAGTAGACATGTTTTATTTAGAAAATATAAAATTTAAGGATTTTAGTCTCTCTGCCATATGATTTTTTAAATGTTGAGACAAGAACTGCGACTTTCAGCTTGGACTAAAGTGCTGCAGTGAAAGATATGAATGAGGGACTGCAATAGAGACCATTTATATTATAAAACTGTTGAAAATGAATGTTTCAATTTGATAACTTCCATCAGATATCAGTCTGTTGTGTTAGATGTCACCTAGTGGGTTCTGATCTATTGTGACTCTGTGTACCACACAAGGGAAGAATGGTAGACTCATGGTCAAAGTGTCACCTCTACTTCAGATAAAGCTGGTATTATGGAGTGTGACTCTCTGTACAGAAGTTGTTTTGCTAATATTGACTCTCAAGTTTGCATGCATGTATAAATTCTGTTTCACTCTAATAGTCTCTCTGTTCATAGTAGCCCATTCCACTCAGAAATAAAAGAAGAAAATGTGGTTTGGTTTATGAGTCTACAATTTTCCTCCCAACTCATCAATCAGGTAAACCTAAGTTATTTCTTATTTCTTGGATATAAATAGATGTCAACCAAAAAGAGTCCAAGAATACTATAGAGTTCTCTTCTTGTGGATAAAGATATAATAGATTGAGATAAAGGCACACGTAAAAACTCCAGTTCTGCAATGGAGCTGATTTCAACACATAGTGACGCTCTAGGACAGGGCTGAACTGCCTTTGTGGATTTCCTGGACTCTAACTCCCATCATGTGTACAAAGAGCCTCCTCTGTCTCCTGTGAAGCAGCTGGTGCTTCCAACTGCTGAGCTTACTGATAGTGCCCCAATTTATTATCCACTGCCGACATGACTTCTATTAAAAAGTTTTGTAACACACTCATAAATGACAGTTATAGTAGTGAGGTGTACCTCTTCAGACTTTTTTTGCATCTCAGTAATAAAAAGTGTATATTTACAATTAAAGCAGAGTACACTTTCTAATTTGAAAAAATATGTAAATTAGGTGCACAGGAGGTACGTACCTAGAGCTTCCACTGATATAGATCAAGCGTATATTTAATGAGTCAATTCTGAATGGTCATGACCTCTTTGGGGTGGGGTGGCAGGTCTTGGAATCTGTCTTGGCATAAGTACTTCTATGCATCTCCATGGAGGTAAGGATGGTAAGATTTGGCTGACATAGTTTGAAAATGTGCCAGCAGAGATCAGAACCTGGAGAAATGGCCTCATGCAGAGGGAAGTGACACAGATGAATGTCCACAAATAGATGGATGAACCCAGTGCCTAGAACAATGCATTCAAGCAGAGAACCAAGCGCGAAAATGGCACTGGATGGGCTGAGCTTTCTTCTGTTGTGCACAGGCTGGTTATGGCTCAGCATTGACTTAGTAGTACCTACAAACAACATGGGCAGAGAGAGGAACTTCCTTGTGTTGTTACCAAGGCTGTGGACCTTTATGGAAGCAGAGTGGCACTGTCTTCTCTCCTGGAGCAGTGCTAGTTTCAAACCATGCGGTGAGCAGCCAAGCACAGAGCAGTAATTCTATTCATCTCTCTCTCTAGAGTCTTGTGCATATATTTGTTTATGCTTTTAAGGATGGATACAGATACATATGAAGTATATGGATATGTGTGTATGTGCACACAGCCAGCGGTGCCTACAGAATATAAAAGGATTCTTCACATATTGAAAACAAAACAGAGGAGAAAGAAAAAATAAAGGAAAAAGAAAGAAAGAATTTTGATCCTTCCCCTATCACAGGATTGATTGATTGGATGAATGTCAACAAATCGGAAGTTTCAAAAGCCAGAGTGCCACAGGGTTTTCCCATCTGCATTAGCAGAGGGAATAAGATCACCAATTGTTTTGCTGCTCTTTCTGTAAAGCTCAATTCCTAGTTGATATCATGACTCTTAAAAGTCCGTCAGTTTAGTTTAAAGAGTTATCAGGATCCTCAGGCTAAAAAACAGTACTTGTTGAGATGTTTTGGGAAATTATTCCACCTCAGTCTTTTGGGAAGAAGGGATGGGCACCGGGGTACAGAATTCTCAAATCAAGCTTAGTCAGAACCACCCAGGACAATACCTTAGATTTTTCATACTGCCTATAGGGAAATTTCTTTTCCCTTACAGTATTTACCCCATTCGTGTGAATTCCCAGACATGATCTAGATTATAAATGCCAGTAACAAATCCTGTAGTTTTGTGTTTGTGAGTTTCTTTATTATATGCAATACAAGAAAATGTCTTAATAAATAATGATATAGAAGAGGGTTTCAAAAAAAGATCATGGGGAAGTTCCATTATCTCTCTTTTTATAAACTAAGGGTTATTGGTGTAGATTTCATATACCATAAATTGAATCTTTCAATCATATTAAGGAAACTCATGCAATCATCACCACAATCAATTGAAGAACATTTTCTTCTCATAGTCATTGGCATTAGTGCCACACACTCCCTCTCTGCCCCTGCCACATCCCTATTCAGTAACTGTCTCTATAGAGCTACTGATTCCTGTTTCATATGGGGAAAATCAATGATACAAATCACCAACTGGAAGAAGCCAAACACACCAACAAAACCCAACAACAATGATTAGAGAAAACGAAGAAAAATTTCAATGGAAAAGAAAGCAGAGAATATTAAGAACGGAATCATCTTCAAAATGTGTGAACTCTTTGAACTCCCTGAAAAACCTCCCCCGCACAATACTCTTTATATATTAGAAGCCCCAATAATAGTGGAGGTGGACATGTCTGATCTCCTTCGACTTCCTGACTGTCAGGAAGCAGAGGCCTGCCTGGCCTGCATGCTCCTTCCTTCTTTAATCGTTGTAGCAACAACTGTTCCTCACATGACACTCCACTCGATGCTGGGCTCAATGATCCTTTGCAATGGCCAAACAGAACTCCCACACAACACTCACAACTAAAGGGGCTTATGAAGGAAGTTAATAGGTTATCACAAGTCACAACCAGCAAATGATAAACACAGCCATTGTTCCAAAGTCATACCTCTTCTCATCCAGCAGCCGAGGTTCTGTCCAGTTCTCTGTAGACTCTCTCCAGTCCTCCATCTCTTAACCACATAGTCCTTTGCTTACATGGGACAGGAAGCCAATCCCCCGTCTCTGGATCTCACTGTCTTAGGCCACAGGAGGGGAAGGAAGGTACCCATTAACCTCAGGCTTCTCCTTAGAGTCGCCATGCTACCTTCTCTGGAGCATTTGGTTTTGGTGGCCTCTACTACCTCAGTCACTGCAGTCATGAAGGAAGTGCCCTTCCAGACTCTGCAAGGGTTCTGTCCCCTGCTGCTGTTTTAAGGAATGCTCACCCTTATTGGGGATATGGAAGGTAGGTTGTTTTAATGAATTTCTTAATATTGTACAGACACTATTTGCATAGTTACATGGATCATTTGGTGGGAGTTACAGAAGCAAGGAGGAGAGTCATACGAAGAAACTTCACTCCATCACACCCCCAGCTTCCTCACAAGAGGAAAATGGGGTAGTCTGCTTCTGTAAAGACCGACAACCTTAAGATCCCTTTAGAGCAGTTCTATGCTGTCCTGTGCTATGAATTGAAATTAGCTTGAAGATAATTGGCTTGGTTTGTGTATTTCTGTGTTTGCTTTTCCTTAGGCCATTACTGTACAGTTTTAAGTGATTTTCATTAAAAATGGAGATCTATTTCTTTGAGTGCTGTTTCCAAATTATGATGCTGTCACAAAAAATATTGATTCCTGTACTATAGTCTCACTGGTAATGCTACTATTCCTATTCTACATTTGCACCCATTCCTTTATCCCTCCAGTTGTTTTCTTTTCATAGTATTTACTGTGCTCAGAAGTGTATTTCTGTTATTGCAAATTACATTCTCTGAGTAGGTGGCTTGTCAAGTCCTTCTCAACAACTTGTCATTTTCCATGGGTATCTAGGAAAAATAGATCTCAAGGAACAACATCGTAGAATAGCAAATTAAAACAAAATCAGAAAGAGGACTGCAAGACCATAGCAAATTAAGCTCAGTGTTTGGTGTCTGTCTATCATCTGGAAACTATTGTTGACCCATGCAGATGATAGAGGCATCTGGAGATCCAAGACAACAAGAGAAAAAGCAGACATGTGGGACAGTCTACATTTCAGTAGTTCCAAAGAATCTGATTAGCAATTTTAAGTGAAGCATGGATTCTGTCAGCTTTGCAGAGAGCTGAAGAATTCTCCTGGAGAAAATCATTTCTTTGAAATACACTCAGGATGTTTTCACAACATCTGGACAATTAAAAAATGGTTAAATTTTAATTTTCAAAGTTACTTCAATGACTGATGCTCACATACAATTAGGTTCAGACATTTCTCCTACAAATTGATTTGACACAGCTAAGTCAAAACATCCCAATCTAAAGCAAGCAACAATCTAATGACATCAATGTAGGCTATTTTCTATATTAATACAATATTTAAAATTCTGCAGAGACTTCAGAAGAGGTGTTGTAATTGAAACCACAGTGCAATGAATATTTAGGAATTGAGAGTTCAGTAATAGTATCTGTGTATTGGTGAAAGAATATCTAAAGGGAAGTCAGCAATATCTTATGTGAAGAGTGACATTTCTGAGAAGCACACTGTCCAGGTTTCCCTCCACCAACCCACTTTCCATTTCCTGGCAAACATCTTCAGTAGATGTGTCTCTGGAGGAGAAATGGAACTTGTTCCAGTTTCATTGATGGGGAAGACATTTAAGGGTTTGCTGCACAATGAGAAATGAAGGGAAATATTTAATAATGTGTTTATTGACAGCATGGCAAATAGTCAAAAAGAAATGATAATATAATCTGTGGTGCAACTGTACCCATGTGACTGATATTTGATTTAAATGACAGAGAAGTGCCAGGCTATCTTTGACCACATGAAGTATCTCCACTAAATATATTTGGATTGAATTGGACATATCTGATATGGTTATTTGAAGTGATTTTATTTTAGAGCTTTATCCATTTACTATATATACGCATTATTCTTATTAGTACTTGTCTCCTCAGATGTTCCCAATCTCACTCTACAAGCTTGTTCTTCCCACTCATTTTCATATGAAGGGATGATGATTTGTTTTCTTGCCCATTTTCTTCTGTGTGGACCCTAGAAGTTGGTTATATACTGTGCTTCAGTCTGATTGCCATCATGCACATGCAAGTCTACAATAATTTCTTACATTGACTCTGGATTTAGAATGCTCCACGGAAAGATTGGTGTTCCTACCCAGAATGCCATCTCTCTACTCTTCAGTAAAAGTACTTTAACACACACACATGACTAGCTGCTTCTTGGGGAGCATCAGTGGGAGAATTCTCAAGGACTAGCCAATAGGAACCCAGAAACTGTACCACAAGATAAGTGACTTTCCAATCTCCTCAGAAGAATCACAGCTCAAGAGACCTGATGGCACAGTTTTACTCTCTCCCAGTGGTACAATGGATTAAATGCTGTGTCACTAATCACAAGGTTGGAGTTTTAAACTCAACTTATGGAAAAGAGCCCTGGTACATGTAGGGGGTCATCTGCTTCCATAAAGAGGTACTGTCTCAAAAACCCCAAGGAGTTCTGTGCTCCCAGATGGTAGTGACTTGGAGTCCATGGCATCATTTTCCCTTACAGAGCTTTGCCGCATCCCCTTTTCATTTAGTGTAAGCCCTCGGTAGTCATAAAGATGTCCCTTATGACAATATTTATTATAATATCTCTGTGATGCAAGACATCTCTGATCACTCCTCTGATGAGACATGCTTTACATTTTGAGTTTCCTATATATAGCTCCACAAGACCTAGTATTTAGCTACCACCTCAGGTAGACTCTAGAAATTTCATGTTCTTTTCCTCTTTACAACCCGATTGAATTTGAACAAAGGCAATATGATTTTCATCTTAGCATAACTCAGTCGTTCTATATTTCCTAGTTGTTCTAAAATTCTCATTGAGTTTTGGGGAAAAAGGTGCTGAATGGCAAACACCAGGTAAACTCCACTGTGATGGGGTAAAGGATGGTACATCCCCCCACCCCTTATCTTTTTCAAACTGGATCATCTCAAAGTGAACTACTCCTTAAGTGTCATTTTATATCACTGCATAATTGCCCTACCAGAGATTCACAATTCAGTCAAGTTGACAGCTATTTGGGGATGTGCACTGTTCAATTCATGGAAAAAATGATGTTGCTTGCTTTTGCGTTTTTTTCCTTGAAGGAAAGTACCTTCTGCTTCTCTTCTTCCTCCTCCTAACATAGGACATCTTCCCCTGCTGATCCCACATGGTACCTCTCTGTGGTATCATTTGAATGGTTCCCTTTTAAATAATGCTATAGAGATTTTTTTATTGGTTCTAAAGAAGAACTTTAAAAAATGACTGCAATAATGGGATAACTTATAGTAAGAAAAATTGTGAGAATGTGGCAGGACCAGCAGCCTTTCTTTCTATCATACACTTGATTGCTTTGAGTCAGTACCTAATAACAACAAAAAGGGAAGAAGACAATAACTTTCCCAGTGTCACCTATTTACAGGACAACCAGATTAATTAATTGCCCAGAGACTTTATCTAAAATATTGATTGCAATTTATTCTACTTTGAGTTTGTATTAAACACATAACTTTCTTAAAATCTCTGGAAACAGGAGACATTGACCCAGGTACCACCTATCATCTATGGGAAAATGAATGACTCCACAATGATAAAATAAAGCAAATCTTATCTTTGCTTATAACCCCTTTATTTCTCAACTAATTATTTAACTATGAATTGATTGTCTATAATTAGTGCTGTTTCTCTCTTTTTGGTAGTTTTTATATTTAAAAAAATACTGAATTGTGATAAAAGTACAAGCTAGCATTTTTAAGGTGTGCCTATACATGAGTTAGTAAGCTAACAATAGACATATAATCACTCTTTAAGGGAAAAATTGTCCCTGAACCAGGTCATGGTGTTTTCAAATCCCAAAAGTGAAAGATGAACAATTACCGAAGAACTGATGGATTTGAATTGTGTTGTCAACTAACATTGAAAATGCATTGACCCTCCAGAAGAACAAACAAGTCTGTCTTGTGGTATGTATGGACAGAATGTTCCTTAGAAGGAAAACATGACAAACTTGATCTCTTGTCCTTAGGATAGACCAGGTCTTTGAAAAGGGCAATGTGCTTGGTATAGTAGAAGGACAGCAAGAAAGCAGACCGTTGATGAGGCAGATTGACACAGTGGCTATAATAATAAGTACAAATATCATAATTGAGAGGTTGACTTACAAATGAGCAGGGCTTAGTTCTGCTACACATAGATTTGCTATGATTCTGAGCGATCTCTACAGAACCTAACAGTAATGATCATTTAAATCTTCATAGTTACTATCTTAAGTTACCTTCAAGTTACTACCTTAAGCATGGATATATTATTTATTTAACAATGAAGTAAGATATATTTTATTGTTATTGTTATTATTTACAGTTGAGAGAAATGTGATGGAGGTTTAAATGCCTTCCTCAATGTAACAGAACTCTCAAGTCTCAGAAATGAATTTAAATCCAGAATTTCAGTAATTCTATACCTCAGTATTTAGCTGTAGTATAAGACAAATTTATTACTCAATTTCAAACTGCTATGAGATGAAATTAAGTTGACAAATATATTCATAAGAGATACGTCTATATTTTATCTTG